>BHFT01004756.1:0-21249 GCA_004320025.1 Laticauda laticaudata
ATTGGTCATAACTGAATGTAATTTGGGATTATTGTTTCGATTTTGTGCCTCATTTACCCATGTATTGAAACACGGGTTAAAGATGATGGAATTAAGTTCAAATATTTATGTGGTATGTTTCACGTGACCGTGAATCTCACTATTTTTTTATAGAATCTCCAGATTCTTTTTCATGGGTCTCCAGATTTTCCTTTATCAGGGGTTGGCAGGTCTGTATCATGCAATTCTTCTGTATGATTTAAGATTTTTTTTTTCTTTCTTCCATCAGGCTTCAGACCAACTTCAACCACTAATTCAGGAAACACTTAATTTGTTCATATCCCAACTGAACATTCAGTATGGTGATCATCTCTCTCTGGAGAAAGCAGTGAGATAAAAGCTGTTTTCCTCTTCAGATGCTCTCGCTTTAATTCCACCTGTCTCGTTTCTTTATGTCATTATTTGGGAAAATAACAAAGTTAAATTTTCTGAAATCTGAGTTCAGAAAAAAATATGTGAAGATTCAGGAAGTTAAATGCCATCACTCCTTGCTTGTTGGTTGTGTAGCAAGCACATCTGCTTGTGCACACACAAACTTTAAGGCCTGATGTTGAATTAATCAGGATTAACAGTCTTGTCATATTGGTGTCTTTTATCAAGAGGCTGAATTTAACACAAACTTCTAGTTCACTTTTTTTTTCTGTCTATCTCCCATAAATGTCTCAGAAGGCTAGGTTTGCTCTCATCCTACATAACTTAGTATAATGCAATCATTAATGGAAATTATATTCAAAGCATTTAAAAATATGTTAAAATAACATTTAACTGACAGTAATTATTTTAAATTTTATGAAGTGTCTCTTACACATGTCTTAAACTTTTGTAAAAGAACATTTATGTTGTCAGGAGAACATTAATTTTCATATTTCATATTGTATTAATAATTTGGGGGAAGGGGTTCTGTTATATGCATTTAGTTGACCTTGAAAAATTGTTAAATTTCTTGATTTATTCAAATTTTTGGGAAACATTTTAATTCTTTTCTAGTCATTAAGCCAACAAAGACTTGCATATTAAGTGAAACACACATGCAGAATTTTAAATCCAGAACAAAAGTTGTGTTACCTTACCGATCCCCGACTTCTATATTCATTCAATAGTACAACATCATACAAAAGTTTTCAGAAACAAGCTTAGTGGAACTTATTTCTAGTTAAACATTTAAAATGTGTAACCACACAAGATGTAGGATAGCAGTATAAATGGAACAGGAATGTTGAATCCTGACAATCACCACACATATTCATTCTTTTCAAAAATTGAGCATCTTGTGGTATACACATGTGACATTTTGCTGGAAATGTATATAGATCATTTTTTAAAAAAATTAACAACAATTGAATACACCATCATCATGCATTCAATCTCAGTTACTTTTTTTAAAGCTGCTTATGATCAGAAGGCAGAATCTTCTATCACAAAGAAGTCAAAAGAAAGCTTCCGGTGATAGTTATAAAACTAAGAATCTTATGAATGGAATTATGTCTTTGTGCAAAATCAGTTTTATAAAAGTATGTGTTTATACTCAGTTTAGCCAGATAGATCTTCCATTATTTTCAATCTGGGTAAACCCCCCTGTTCTATATGTAAATGGGTGACTCCAAATCTACAAATCTGATTGGCCAAGAAAACTAAGCATTGGATTGGCTTCACTAGGAACCAATCCAAAAAGCTGCTGAAAGGCGGCAAATTAAAGGAAATGCCATAGGCTAAACAAGCAGGCAGCAAGCCTGTATAAAAGGCTGACCTCGGCTGCAGCCAAATGTTCCTGTTACTGACTAAGTGTGAATAAAGCCTCTTTGTTGTTGGAACCCGGTCTACCTGCGTGTTTTTTCCGAATAAAACACATGGCGACGAAGGTGGATCGTCCTGAACGCGAAACCTGCACCGGTGATAAAAAGCCCAGACGCCAGCAGAGATGCCTGGAAACAACGCACGCCCGCACCCTCAATCCGAACGAAGAGGATTGGGAGTCATATGCAGACCACTTCCAAATGTATTTGGAGAGCAATGAAATGAAGGCATTTCAAGCAACGCAGCGAGCTGTGTTCCTAACCCACTGCGGACCAATGGTGTTCAAGATGGCAAAGGCCCTTGCGAAAGCCCGAGACGTTAAACACTAACGTGCCAGAATTGCAAAGAATCTCATAAAGCACACTACGCTCCGGTGGTGTCAAATCTAATAAAGCGACATGAATTTTACTGCAGAGACCAGAGAGAGGGAGAGACCGTCGCGATTTCGTGCTGCTTTGAGGCAAATAGGGGGTGAGTGTGATTTCCTGAACATCGATGAAGCGATGAGGGATCACGTGGTGTTGGGGCTAAGAGACTACAATGCACAGAGTAAATTACTCACAAGCCCAACAATCACCGTAACCGAAGCCATCGCGGAAGCCACGGCCGCTGAAGCTGCGAAGAAATCGGTGGTCACAATGAAGAAGATGAAACACACAAGCGAAGAAACAACCCAGCCAAAGACAGAAAAGCAGCCTACAACCACCACCCACTACGAAGAGTCGGGAGAGGCAATCGAGTCGACAAAGAAGACGACGAGGTCACCGTTTATTCACGAACAAAAAGAGCGCGAAAGAAGGAATTGGCAGGAGTCCGCTGGCTGCGAAGGAAACCATGTCCGAGCCGAATGCAGATTTCTCGACGCTAATCTGCAGCATTGCAAGAAATGAGGGCATATCGAGAAAGTCTGCAAGAACAAGAAAAGCTAAGCCTACGAGATGCCAAAATTCCCCAATACAAGCTGAGCCTAAACGAGCTGAGAGAAAGTGGCAACAAGAGAAGCGAGCCAATACACACCAAACTGTCACTATAGAGAGCGCTCAGATGGAAAGTGGGAAGAAGGTTAAAGTTACTGTAAAAATCGAAGGGAAGCCCTGCAAGATGGAAGTGGACTCGGGGTCCTTCCTTTCTATGGTATCAATGGACCACAATAAAACAGCTAGTCCCAGACATCAAAACCAAAGAATTACAAAAGCAACCTCTAACCCTCAAAGACTACAGGAAAACAATCCCTGTAGTCGGCATGGGACATTTTCGGGTCGCCTATAAACAACACGTCAAAATGCTGCCGCTGCGCCATAGTCGACCGAGACAGACCGAGCCTCCTGGGCATCGAATGGTTCGTGCCATTGGGCATCGGGATGACCGGGATCGATCGAGTGACTACAACTGGCTGGGAAGATGACCTCATCCATGAATTCCAGGATGTTTTTGAATGGCTCACTTGGCAAGTATCGGGGAAATCCATTTCTTTTAGTCTAGACCCCCAAATACCCCACGAAGAATAAAAGCCAGGTGAGATCCCTTTGCACTAAAGGCAAAGATAGAGGAACAGCTAGACAAATTAATAGCCCAGGGGGTGCTAGAACCTGTGGACCATGCCAAGTGGAAACGCCTATTGTCACACCATAAAACCTGACGGGTCCAATAGAATCGTAGTGACTATAAGGCTACCCTGAACCACCTTACAACCAAGCGCATACCCGTGCCAGTAGTCCAGCATTTGCTTCACTCTCTGGGAAAGGGCAAAGTTTTTGCTAAACTCGACTTGGCACAAGCCTATCAACAACTCCAGTGGACCCAGAAACAGCAGAAGCACAGACTATAGTCAACCCATAAGGGCGCATTCAAATGTCACCGACTCAATTTGGAGTAAGCGTGGCCCCAGGCGTTTTCCAGAGTTTGATGGAACGCCTCCTAAATGGCATACAAGGAGTCGTTCCCTATTTCGACGACGTCCTAACTCTCGGCCAGAGATGAGACTCAATTAAGAAACAGACTCAAAGAGTATGAACAAGATTTAGGGAATCTGGCCCTCAAGGTAAAAAGAGAAAAGTGCTGCCTAATAAAGAATAGCGTCGAATTCCTGGGCTATTCAATAGACGGAGAGGGTATCCACCCACAGACAAAAAAGTTAAAGCAATCAAAGACCACCTGAACCAAGAAACAAAACCGAACTACAACAAGCATTTTTAGGACTAATTAATTTCTATAATGTATTCCTGCCAAACAAGGCCACTATAGCAGAACCGTTGCACCTTGCTTGTCCTCCACCTCTCCTCCCAAGTCAACACACATATTCACACATGCACATCTCTAATCAACACACAGTTAAGCCCCAACAGACCACCCTGCCCACAAGGGATCCAACCACCTTCAATTTGCAGCTGTCCAATTATCTATGGGTCTCAGGGTGGCTAAGTCCCTCAAGAGACAAAAAATGCCTATCTTCATCAAATACCCACGTCTTTTTCTTTGATCACAACAAAGACAAAGAGGAGTATTGCTACTCCATGCCATTCTGTAGTATGAAGCTGAAAATTCCAAGATGTTCTTTTATTCCACTATGGTTGAAAGGTCAAGTAATGTGCTCAATATAAGCCCTATCCCCAAAATAAGCTCTAATTAAGACCCTGCCCACTCCAGGGTGCACGGGTAAAAATTAAGCTAGGGTGGGGATGCAGGGCAGAGCTGCCCTACTACTTACTTACCTTCGGACAGTTGTAGCCAGGCCTCGCATACCCCAACACCTGTCTTTCCGGCCCATTTCTTCTGCAGCCAGCAAGGCTTTCCTGAAGGCCTCTGCAGCCGATAACAGAGTTCTGGATTGATCCAGAGCTCTGTTATCAGCTGCATAGGTTTCAGGAAAGTCTTGTCAGCTGCAGAATAAGTTCCTGAAGGACTCTGACAGTGAAAAGGAGGCCGGGGGTGACACACACAAGTGAGGTGAGTCAGCGGATGACATCACCCCCAAAATAAGACCTAGTGCCTTTTTTGCTGGAAAAAAATATGGTAAAACATGGTATTTAACTCTACAGATACTAAGTTTAATAGTCACTGGAGCCACAAAATCTTAGCTTTATTGTATCACTCTTTTAATGTTAATCAGTCAAAAAGATTAAAATGATTATTAATAGCAAGACTCTGCCTCTGATTGGTTTCACAGATGATGGAAACATTTCAGTTTTTTTATAAATGCCACTTAAAATAAGCTCCCTGCAACCTCTACACAACTTTCTACAAAGTTCTCATGTGTATTTTCTGACCCTTCATGTACCTGTCGTATTGCCAAGAGAGAAATAATCAGTGAAAGCAAATCTCTGACAATGATTTAATGTTTTGGAAAGGCTGCATAAATGCTTGTTACTAAAAATGTCTTTCTGCTTAAAGAATAAACAAAAGTTTAACCCGGGGCCAACAGATTTGGACTACAAAAAACATGGTTATAGAGAATTCTAATTTGTTGTTGCCATCTGGTGGTTTTCCATATTTTTTCTTCCCGGAAAAAAAAAATCTTGCAACAAAGAAGATGTTGAGTCTGCTATGTTTGAAGATAAACACATCATTAAAAGGTAGGACTACAAAGGAGTTGGATAGAAATATGAGCATGATCAAAATAAAGCTAAGTGCTTTAAAGTTTCATTGGTTTCAAGAAAACAATTTGACATTTGATTTGTTCTCTTATTTAAGCAGCTGGCACACGACTGCATTTCTACCTTCAAATCCATCAGAAAGGACTTTGAAACTAACCTGTGATCATCTTTGTTATTTGCAGATTTCTGCTGACATGAAAAAGTGCTGAATACTATCTTGTGTTTGCAAGTTTATTTCTTGCAGGAAAACACCATGAGCAAATCAGCGTTCACTTTCTCATCCTCCTGCTGCTTTGAGAATTTAATTGGATTTGCAACAGCACTCTTTACAATTCTATACTGTCTTAGCTTTGTATTCATTGCATTAATCATTTTATTCAAACTGATTAAATGAGTCTGAATTTAATAAACAAACCCTGAATGCTACCTAGACTCCAGACAGTTTTAAACAAATTTCATAAACAACTAATCAACTGATTAACGATCTATGTGAAAGGAGAAATATGAGAATGATGCGTTTAGAAAAAAAAGATATTAGAAATTTTAAGAATGCAGGATAAAGCTTAATGGATGTCCTAAGCCCAGGAACTGGGTCTCAGAAAGAAGCAAGAATTCTCACCCAACAAAAATCAGGCTGGCCAGAAGTATCACAAAAATTCAAGGAAGAGTCAGAAATAAATTTGGCAGTTCCTTTAGTTCCCTTGACCCCAAATGATGTAAAACACTAGCATGAAAGTCCCTACATCGATGTAAAAGTTATGAAGAACAAAATCAATGCTTATTCTAAGGTATAAGCCATGCATTTAACTTAGTTTCACATTGTGTTATGGTACATGCTAAAAATTTGATGTTCTCTTATTTTATCGTCTCTGTTTCTCTGTGGCATAATAATCAATTCCTCGCACAGACTACTCAGATTATAGCACAGAGATAAGGAACCATAAAATGGCATGGCTTTAGAACACAAGTAAGCTATGTTAAATTACATAGAGTAGGAGGTAAATGTATGAGTCCTTTGGATATCATAAAACCATATTTAATAGAATGTTATACATAGATCTACATATATTTGTCTACCCCAAATAAGGACTACAGGGTCATAAAAATGGAGTTTTTAACATATGACTCTTCCTTATAATCAGAGAAATAACCTGATTTCTGAAAATTGCTCTATAGAAACTCTCTTATGAAAAAAGCTTTTCATATTATTAAGTATGCCATTGCAATATCACAGGAAACCTATTTTGCTAAAAGCTTTACATATTTAAATGAAGAATTGTCATTCAATAGTGGTACTCTTCTTTCAACATCCGAGACTGTCCAATGCAATATTGTGTCTGCTATGAAAATTAGGAAGCAAATTCATAATGTGTGAAAAATTATTAAATGACAACTAGATCTCTCTATGTAGCACTTTTTTGTAAAATTGATGTTATATATATTACAACAATCTTGCCAGAAAGTGCTACACAGAGTTAGTTTTTTGCATGCTTGTGTGTGTGTGTGTGTGTGTGTGTGTGTGTGTATATACATGCCCGCCTTTCTAATTTCCCAATGTTCTAGAGAGATCAAAAGAGATTCTGTCATAGAATTTCTTATAACTTTCATTTTTGCTGAGATGCATCACTGATTTTTTTTCCATTTTTCTTTATCTTCTAACAATTCTTGTTAGTTTACAAACTATATCATGGAAAGCCTTAATTTGTATTGTTCTTTTGTTAAGAACTTAAGAATGTTTGCATCATTTGAAATAATGGAAAAAATATTTTCTGTGAGTCAGTACAAGCTTCCTTTCTTGAAGCTTTTTTGCTGGTAAACTAAGCAACTTCAAATCCATTATGTTTAACCTTAATATTTATACAATATTTATAAGCCACACTGATTGAGTAGCCCCCAAGTTGTTAGGGCATCAACAACACAATCATATACACGTTGACACAGGCTCACTTAATTCAGGGGAGATTATTCCCAGGCACCCACTTACATGAGATTAAATGTTACAGAGTTCAGTGGGACTTGTTTCTAAATGGAGATGTACTTAGTTTATAAGTTATCATATCTGGTTTGGAAATATTGTGCAATACATGTGAAAGTCAATGAGAGATAAATATAATTTGCTAGGCTGAAATCAAGAAAACCACATTACAGATATAGCATTGAAAAAATAAACAGTAATATGCCCAATAATCACAGGCAAATCATTGTTTTACCATTCTATATAATAAACACTTTCCCCATTCAGATTAGATCATAGGGGAAAAATGTATACAGGCACATGTGCTGAAGTCTAAAGGGTTTTTCTTTTTGACATACGGGGTATTGCAGAAACATAAGTATCTGGTTGCTTAATCTGTATTTCCTAAAGAAATAAACAATAAAATTGGATCAACCTCCCAAGCAAATAGGAGGAGGGTTGTTTTTTGTTCTTTTTTTTAAAGGTTGAGACTCTTGGTTTCACTTAAAGTACTACTTCATGCATTACCTGAAATGTGAATGATTGTTAGTTTAGTATTATTTATCATTAGTGAAAAAAGCATATAGCTTATTTCAATTTAAGATTAATTACAATATATCTATAGTCTGGACAAAATTTAGTTTACCCTAAAGTGTAGTAAAAGCTTCCAACCTATCTTTGTAGATGAAGAATCTCAACTGAAACAAACTTTTAATTAAACAAAGAATATTTCTCCCTCCATGTTATATTTGATTAGAACAGCTATAAGGGAAGGGTGATTGGTTTGCACTGATGGAAACTCCTTGTAAAAATTTCCTCCTTCCTAATTAAAAAAACCCAGAAATTTGGGGTGTAGAACCCAGTCATGTCCACATACATTTCCACCTTTGTAAGCTTCCAATTTCGAGTCATCTGCTTCCATGTACCAGATTCCATTGTATTTAAAAATGGAGTGATTTACCTGGAGGTGCAAATAGTTATACCAGTGGAGCAACTGAATTGGTCCTCCAAAGCCTGAGTAATTATCTCTGGAGACTTTCCTAAAGTTACCATTGAATTAAAATTGTTAATATAGAAGAAATATGGAAATTATCAATTTCAAGATGAATTTTATATGTTTCTTTATTTGATCCTCTTCAGCCAAAGTCAAAAGTCTCATAGAATATTAAAACAAAAACTTATCTAGCTAGGAGTTGAAGAACCTTTTTGGATGAGAAGTGAAATGTCTTCAAAGAAAAACCAGAAAGTTCAGTTGCCTCTTGAAAAAGCACCTTTGAGGTAATCTTTGTATTTCACATGCAAAAATCCACAACAGTTTCTAATCTACTTTAATTCTCATTCTGTTTTATTCCAATTTCCTCAACTTTTACAAACAGATGTAAAACATAGAGCCAGTTTAAAGTAGCTGTTAAGGCATCGGGTTAAAAATGGGCAGACTATGAGTTCTAATTTGGCCTTTGGCACAAAACCAGTGAGTGATCCTGAGTTGGTCTTTCCCTCTTAGCCCTAGAAAGAAAGAAGGCAGTGTCAAACCACTTCCAAAATCTTGCCACAAAAACTGCAGGGACTAGTCCCAGCTGTTGCCACTTGCCAACACCGACTGAAAGACATGAAACTAAAACCCGAATGCATATTTTAAAAATTAAGTATGTTTCATGAGATTCAGAATTGTATGACCACAGGAAAAATAAAAAAATACCGATGGAACTGTTCATAACATGAGGATGTAGCCTCTTCAGTAAACACTATTCCTATGCTCAGATTATTATTTTTAAGCATTTATTAAGTAAAGCATGTAAATGGAATCTTTTTCCTGTTACAAAATAAAAAGCATCATTCAAAAGCTGTCTTTTGTCATTATTGTTATGTTGTTGGAATGCTGTGACTAGCAATCCTAATGTCTCGTTGTCACCTCGATAGCCTCCACTCCTTAACTCTTGAGAGGAAACTTCACACATCTCAGTATGAGTGTGACTTGGCAAACTTTCTAATCAGATTAATGAAAATGTGCAAATTGGCACTGTGACCTGCTGGCAAAAGACATACTTTCCTTTCTGCAGAGAAGATGCACAGATTGTCAAATGTGTTTTCAGAGACACAACTAAGGAAATGGAGAAACAATGGCACTGATTGGACATGTGGTGACTGATGTACCCACATAGGACTGACAATATAAAGGACACCACAATATTACTATGAGGCCACTTCACACATTACAAGGTGTGTTGTTAATTTAGCTGCTTATATACCATGCCATCGTATCTCCTCTTTGCACTTCAAAATGTGTAATTTAGAAATCATTGCATTGTATAAGCCTTTCCTACTACAGGTGAAACTCAAAAAATTAGAATATCATGCAAAAGTTCATTTATTTCAGTAATTTATTTCAGTAAACTTAAAACGTGAACCTAATATATGAGATAGTCTCATTACATGCAAAGCAAGATAGTTCAAGCCATGATGTGTCATAATTGAGATGATTATGGCTTACAGCTCATGACACCCCAATCCACAATCTCAGAAAATAGAATATTGTGAAAAGGTTCAATATTCAAGGCTCAAAGTGTCCCATTCTAATCAGCTAATTAAGCTGTAACACTGCAAAAGGTTCTTGAGCCTTTAAATGGGTCTCTCAGTCTGGTTCAGTAGGAATCACAATAATGGAAAGACTGCTGACTGACAGTTGTGCAGAAAACCATCATTGACACCTCCATAAGGAGCGAAAGCCTCAAAAGGTAATTGCAAAAAGAAGTTGGATGTTCCAAAGTGCTGTATCAAAGCACATTAATAGAAAGTTATGTGGAAGGGAAAAATGTGGAAGAAAAAAGGTGCACAAACAGCAGGGATGACCGCAGCCTGGAGAGGATTGTCAGGAAAAGGCCATTAAAAGTGTTGGGGACTTTCACAAGGAATGGACTGAGGCTGGAGTCGGTGCATCAAGAAGCCACCACACATAGACAGATGCTGGACATGGACTTCAAATGTCGTATTCCTCTTGTCAAGCCGCTCCTGAACAACAAACAACATCAGAAGCGTCTTACCTGGTCTTAGGAAAAACAGACCTGGTCTGTTTGCTCAGTGGGTCCAAAGTCCTCTTTTCTGATGAGAGCAATTTTTGCATCTCATTTGGAAACCAAGGACCCAGATCTGGAGGAAGATTGGAGAGGCACACACTGCAAGATGCTTGAAGTCCAGTGTGAAGCTTCCACAGTCTTTGTTGATTTGGGGAGTCATGTCATCTGCTGGTGTTGGTCCACTGTGCTTCATTAAGTCCAGGGTCAACGCAGCATCTACCAGGAGATGAGTCTTATGGGGATGCTGACTTCATTTTCCAGAAGGACGTGGCACCTGCCCACACTGCCAAAAACACCAAAAACCTGGTTCAATGACCATGGATTACTGTGCTTGATTGGCCAGCAAACTGGCCTGACCTGTACCACCGACGGAGAAACTATGGGGCGTTGTCAAGAGAGCATGAGACCAAAACAATGTAGAAGAGCTGAAGGCCGCTATTGAAGCATCCTGGTCTTCAATAACACCTTTGCAGTGCCACAGGCTGATAGCTTCCATGCAATGCCACATTGAGGCAAGTAATTGCTGCAGTAGGGCCCAAACAAGTCCTGAGGTTTGCATGCTTATACTTTTCAGAGGTTCCGTATATCGTTCTATGTACAATCCTTGTTTTATTGATTGCATGTAATATTCTAATTTCTGAGATTGTAGATTTGGGGTTTTCATGAGCTGTAAGCCTTCATCATCACAATTATGACACATCACGGCTTGAACTATCTTGCTCTGCATGTAATGAGTCTATCTCATATATTAGTTTCACCTTTTAAGTTGCATTACTGAAATAAATGAACTTGCATGATATTCTAATTTTTTGAATTTCACCTGTATAGTGCCTCTCTCTGGAGAAGAAGAAAGACAGATGACAAGGAACAATGATTCCCTGTTCCAAATGACTTTATGTACAATTAGTTAAGATTGAAGTGTGCCCCTGAAACCCCATGTATCCAATGACATTCTTAATAATGATAAACTAGAGCTTTGGAAATCCTTAGACCAACTAGAAGAGTGCTTTTTCCAAGGCCTGAATTCATGGGATTCACTTCAAAGGAAACCTCATTTTGGTAAAACTATAATAATCAAGTGAGATAAATAAAGTATGCAGAGAGGGAGTTTTGTTGGATATTATAAGGAATTATTACAAGGAAGGAAGGGAGGGAGGGAGGGAGGGAGGAAGAAAGACATAATAAATGATACAATTAACTAAGAATCATTCAAAAATAATTTCCTAAGACCCAAATTAAACAATTCTTTTTGGTGGTGTTTGGAACAGAATAGGATTCAGCCACTTTCATTGAGCTATTCCTGGACCAGTCCTCATCTTCTGGGTGACCTAAATTCCAAGTAAGAAAGGAGTTATTAGTTCAGAGCAGCACCTATTTAAAAGCATCAGTATACCAGTATACAAACACTTTTCAGAAGCTTCATTCAGGCCTGGATTGAATCTCCAAAATGTTAGACTACTGTAGTTTCCTTCCAGCACCCTGGAAGTTTAGATGTTGGGCCTTATTTGTGTTAAAATTGCAGGGTACAACATTATTCTGTTGTGCAGGTTGTGCGCCAGTTACACCCGTTCCTGGATCAACAATTCCTACTCACAACCACTCATGCCTTAGTCACTTCCTATCTTGACTATTGTAACCCGCTCTACATGGGGCTGCCCTTGAAGAGCATCCAGAGGCTCCAGTTGGTGCAAAATACAGCCACCCACATGATTTTGTGCAGACCTCAGTGTGCACATGTAGCACCTCTCCTGTGGCAGCTGCAATTGCTGCCAATTTGCTTCCGGGTGCAATTCAAGGTGCTGATTGTCGCCTTTAAAGCCCATCATGGCTTGGGACCAAGCTATCTGAGGGACCGTCTCTTGCCAGTCACATCTACTCAACCCATCAGAATGGGGAGGCAGGGAATGTTGCGGGTCCCATCCTTGAAGGAGATATGCCTGGTAGGACCCAGAATAAGGGCCTTCTCTGTGGTGGCTCCCTCCCTCTGGAACATCCTTCCCCCAGAGATAAGACTGGCCCACACTCTGATTCTCTTCTAGAAGGCGTTGAAGACCTGGCTCTGCCAGTGGGCCTGGGGAACCCAGAGTGGGATGGAGCCCATTAAATGACTCATGTAATCTGCTGTTGATGGGGGGGGGTTTATTATATTAATTTATTTGCTTTTATGAGTTTTATTGTTTTTAAATTGTGGTTTTATATGTTGAAAGCTGCCTTAAGTCGCCATGGCGAATAGGCGGCAATACAAATCAAATAAATAAATTATTAGAATCTAATCTACTCTAATAATCTAATCTAATCCAATGCCATCACATCATATCCAATCCAATCTTTAATTTTTAAAGAAAGGCCTGTAAAAGATGTCTCTTTTTCAATGGTTCAAGATTTTACATCAGTCTGTCAGCATGTTTAAATCAAGGTCTTTCTGGCCTTTGCAAAGGCTTTTTCAAAACCAGAGTTTTGGTTAAAGGAGAACTGATATAAGCAGCTTCAAATGTACAGGATTTACATAAAATGAAACAATAACAAATCCTTCTGAGCTGACACTCAGATCTGGGGGAATAGAACTTGATTTAATATCTTCTTTTAGTCTAATGCATACAATGGGAATGTGATAAGTCAATGACTGAAAATCTATGTATTAAATAGATTTCATAGACTGATGAAAAGATTAAACAGTAGAGAACTAAAAATCTCAACTTTCTGCAGAATATGTCAAAAGGCTCCAAGAATTTGGTCTCTTTAAAAGGGGAAAGAAAGAGGAAAATATCATCCCAATATTATTAGAGTTCAACAGTTCAATTAGCGATTGTTGAAAGTTATGACATCACTGAAAAAAGTGATCTTCGACTATTTTTCACGCTTATGACCATTACAGTATCCCATTACCACATGATCAAAATTCTGATGCTTAGCAATCGACTCATATTTATGACGTTTGCAGTGTCCCAGAGTCATGGGACTCACCTTTTGCAACCTTCTAACAAGCCAAGTCAATGGGGAAGCCAGATTCACTAAACAAAGATGTTACTACCAGTGATTTGCTTAACAACTATGACACGAAATGTTGTAAAATATGGCATCTGTCTCGCTTAGCAATAGAAATGTTGGGCTCAGTTGTAGTCATACATTGAGGACTACCTGTATATATCTTACTTAGGGAGTCCTAACTAATCCACTCACAATGCTGTCTCTGTTTTAACTTGTTCTAATTTAACTTTCTGAGAAACTTCACCAATGCCTGGAGACATTCTAAAGGCAGGAGATCACAATGCTATATGCATCGGAGGCAGTCTCAATGTAATAGCAAAAGGACAAGATGTTTCTTTTGACTGGTGCTTATATTATATCCTGAAAATATTCTATATTCTTAAAATAGACCCTCTCTTTCAGCATCTCATTACAGCAAATCATAACACTGACAGCAGCATTATATTATCCTGAGCCTAAATCAACATCGGCAGGGAAGTTCCTTTGATTAATGCACACAATCTTCTGAAATATGTCACCTTGGAACCACAGACAATTCGAGTTAAGCTGGATGCCCCAGGAATGAAAAGAAGAGGCACTTATTTTTCAGCAAGTGTAAAATTTCAAGAACGCAAACACAATTTCTCATAGAACATTCAATTGTAGAATGTGGCTTTCATCAGCAAAAAAAAAAAAAAAAAAAACCAACAACCAACACCTGCCATTGTCACAATTTTCATGTACAATAGGTAGCTAAGTGACTGAAACTAGACACTGTATATCCATTAATCTAGATACAAATAATGCCAAGTGTATAAATGACTCAGGTTACTTTACTGCATAGTATTTTGACTCAACAGAGAGTGACTGGGTATCAAAAGCCTCTATCTTTCACTCACCTCTCTAACAAATGGATATAAATCACACACAGTAAAAACTCACGCTATCCAGACACTCTGCCACAAACAGTGTAATAAATGTCCCTTTTATGATAAATGTTTACCGTGGAATGAAATGGTCAATTTCTCTAGAAGGCATCTGACAATGCATCTTTTCATATTCCTAAAGTGGGGAGACATCTCAAAGCGAAAAGGAAAGCAATTTACTACAGAGAGTAAGGGATAGTTTCCAGATAAAAGCAATAGAGATTTATTATTGTTATTATGGTTAGTCACACAGAGGTTTTGACATTTTGGTCCACCTATCGGATCCTTCCCAAATTCCTCAGATAGACAGATGGTGATGTTTAATAATATTAAAGATATTATACTGTGTAAGCTGTTCCAAGTAAAGCTCTCTTTTGCAATTGCAATTTTACAAGGGTGTTCAAGTGGTACAACCAGGGTTCCTATTACTACTGGTACTATTTTGCTTTCTTTTGCCATAGTCATTCTATATCTATTTGCAGGTCTTTATATTTTGTGATTTTCTCCAGTTCTTTCTCTTCTATGCTGCTGTCTCCAGGAATTGAAGCATCCATTATCCAGACCAGTTTTATCTTTCTTATTAACAATTTTTAAGGATGGAGCAGTGGTGGGATTCAAAAGTTCCCACCACCGGTTCTGTGGGAGTGGCTTGGTGGGCGTGGATGCAGGGGTGGGATTGTGTGACTTGAGTGACTCGCACAATCACACAATCATGTGCACGCACACACCAAACATGCACATTGCACACACGTTAAAACAGTAAAAACTAACCTACTGCACCACTCAGTTGTTTAGCACAGCAATCCACTCTGCTGTGCCAAACAGCTGAGAGGCTAAAAAGGATCTAGGAGCAGGGGCGGGCAGATAGGCTCAACTGCAGAGCATCGGAGAGGCTGGGAGCAAACTGGTTCTCTGTCAGCTGATCTTCAGCGCTACCGATACACCAGAACCAGGCAGAACCAGTGGAATACTACTACTGTTGTGCTATTATGGTCCTACAGTCAGCCAGATGCCTAGATTGAATTTGGCATTTTTATCCACCCATTCCAAGACCCTGAGATAGACAAGTCTTGTTGTTTGGTGGTGTTAATGTTATTGAAGGATGTAAGCTGTTCCAAGTAAAGCTGCCTTTCTGCAATTGACTGATGGTGAAGTTGTCAATGTTGATGGTGTTCAAATGGTGATACGGATGTTTTGGAATTGCATACAAGGTGCCTATTACTATTGGTACTACTTTTCTTGTTTTTCTCACACTTCTTCTATTTGCAAGTCTTTGCATTTTGTTGGGGTTTTTTTTCAGATCTTTTTTATCTGTTTTGCTCTCTTCATGTACTGTTGATATGATTGGTTGCATATCAGCCAGATGTTTGGATTGGATTATTATTAATTATAAGTATTATTTCACTAATAAAATAAAAGTAATTAGTACTACTAGTTACTAGTAGTTATTAATAGCTAGTAAATAGACATTGACAATAATATTATTTATCTGTTCACAACAATGTGAAATCATAGCTGCCAGTTCTTCATCTGGTATTGGCTTTCATATGCAGAATTTTTGTGAAGATCCTAGCATGTCATAATCCAGAGACATAATATATGTGCACATCCAAGTAGCATAGCTTTTTGCAATTGACTGATGTGAATTTTGTCAATGAACAGATTTCTAAGTGCACTCCAATTTTTTTTTTTACAGTAACCAATGTACTGATAATCACTGGGACCACCATGGCTGGTTGATACCATAATCTTTCAACTTTCAGATCTTGATGGTTTTGTGATATTCTTCGATTCTTCATTTTCTTTTCTAATATCCCTAATATTCACATCATATATTTTTTCTTTTCAACCACAATTATATTTGGTGTGACTTTACCAGTCTCTCTTTGAAAATCTCACATATTTTAATCTCCTCATTTTCATCTACTTTTTGAACCCTTCCCACCAATTTTTCATTACTAGTACATGATATTTTTTACAGATATTCCATGAATCATTTTAGTAAGTATATTATGTCATTCTTTACAATCAGTTTATGGTATATGGTTTACTGTTTCTTCTATCTCTTTGCACAATCAGCATTTTGAATTATTTGACAATTTTTAAATTCTGGCTTTCATTGCATTAATCTGAATAGCTTGCTCTTGAGACCCAAAACGAAGCCTTCAGTTCCTTTTTTAATGTTCCATTTGTAAACCATTGCCAGATTTTATCTTTGTTCTTTTTTCTACTTTCCTTTCATTTTTTTTGTAGATATTGACCATGTAAGGTCAGAATTCTGTTCTTGTCTCTATTACATTATTATTTTATTGGAAAAATGACAGAGAAAGATTCCATTACAAGATTCTAGTGCATTAATAAAGACAAGTACATCTTCTCAATTAAGTGCAAAGAACAATAGCAGAATAGTACAGTGGCAGCGTAGGTATTTCATTTTAGCCATATATGGATTTGATAGGAACACTGGCATCCACCCCCTTTCTCTTCCTTTGCATTTTCTGTATTTAATAGTTGTCTATCAGACATAATGTGCACTTATTTCTAATCTTCATGCAAATTAGATTGTAGTATATGTAATAAATTTGCATATGTAAAATTTGTAATATGTAGTAATATTTACATATAGTAAGATCTGGTTTTTTTTAAATTTAATAGATTTATATGAAATTCTGTACATGGAATGAGTGATATTATTATTAAAATCACATTTCTACATTCCAGAAGACTGAGTCCTCTCAGCTCCCAACTAATTTTATGTTTCCATCTCTCCATTGATAGAAAAAGATCATTCAATTGGTAAACTTCTGAGTATACTTGGATTGTTTTTCTGGATGTACTTGCTTATATCTAGGATGTCTCTTTTAGTGTGAATTTTAAAACACTGGAGGTTGCTGTAAAATTATTCAAAACAGTCAAGAACTTTATTAACAAATCAATTTATCCTAAAATGCAGTGTAGCTGATGTACTACACACACACACACACACACACACACACACAAAAATGCTTGCACACACACACAAAAAAGTTAAAAATGCAACACTGACAGGCCTGACTATGACTGATAAGGAGAGCTGAAATACAGCTTGATGTATTTTGAACATCTTACCAGTGCGCTCACCTTTTTTTCTTCTGAGGCATAAAAGTATCTTTGTTCAAGGACAAAGAGTTCAGAGTTTTCTCAGTTCATGAATTTGGAATAGACAAGCATAGTCTCGTTAAATGCATCTTGCTTGAGGCAGAGCTGGCCCAGGGTGAACATTCACATCTCCTACGGTTTCATAGACAGCCAGGCTAAACTGCATCTGCTTTACAAGGACAACTCTGGCCTTTAATAAATAGGTACTACTGAGGCCTAGTGATAGGACAACCTTTTCACAATTTCCTGGATTCAAAAACCACAATAATGCTTTCATTTAATTGCACTAGGCTCCTGCAATGTAAACGAGAGAGTCTGAGAAGTTGATCTTCTAAAATTGTTTACTTAGAAATTCCTGGATGATTCTAGACAAAGCTGGTGAATTTTCCCCAGGCAGAATGCTTTTTATTTCTCTATAACCAAGGAATGCAAAATCACTGAGATGAGCAAGGGTTCATTCTACCACCCCATTTTGGCTCACCTATTTCATAATTTCTTCAGTCCTGAAATGAACAAAAGGATAGTGTTTTTGTCACTTCTTGTATTAATGCTGTGTGTTCCTCATTCACAAGAACCCATAAGTCATAACTTAAAATTGAAGCTAATTGGTTCCATCATTCCCTGATGGAATAGTACCTATCAGTAGAAAAGACCAAGGAATCATTAATTTTCTATACTCTTCCACTCAAGCCTCCATCTGCTGCAAAGAACTTGATGGAGTTTTGAGACTGAAGCTGTTGATGTTATGACTCAGTACCTAGAGAATGTTCAGGTATGGATGGCAAGAAATAATATCTGGCTCAATCCTGAATGGCTGTGGCTGTTTGGGATCTCTGGGTTGGGGATGTTTCCATGATTGGACTTGGATGAGGTTTATCTTCTCATTCAAAATTGGAGCACAACCTGGGTTTCACTTTGACTTGTACCTACTACTCAAAGATCAGATGATGTCCATGGCCAGGAAGTCCTCTGTATGATGTTGCAGTATCTAAAAGTTACTCCTGAGCATAGTCACGTAGCAGAAAATGAGTCATACCTGATAAAAGGCTGAAGGCAACAAACAACTCCATATTAGGCAAAAGAGTTGGAAAGAACAAATAAGCTCAATAAACTCCCTTATCTCTAAGTTAGGAGACTACTCAATAAAAGAGAACGTGACCAGTCCTCTGGGCACTCTCATCAAGAAGATTCATTGTGTCCGTGTGGCTCTTCTTAATCGATGCGAGGTCCNCTAGGCGGGTGGTCGAAACTCTGCCAGTTCCCGCCGGGTGATCTCTTCCACTGCGGTGTCTAACAAACTTCACATATGATGACATTAACAAGTCTACTGCATTCAAGCAAAGACTTTAAAAGCCACCTTGAATTTCTGGATTTTTAAAAAAGTCTTATCTATGATGCTTGAACCAAATTAAATAAATAAAACATACAAAATTTTGGGAGAAGCTGTAAACTGTTACAAAGCCACTCAATATTTAAAATTATATATCACAACTTTGTTGCCATTTGAGTAAAAATCAGCATTCCTTTAAGATCTTAACTTTCCTTGCCTGATCTTTCAGTTGCTTTTGGTACCAACAACCACGTTGTCCTTCTGGATCAGCTTAAGGGTTCTAGGTTAGGGAATGGGGGGCTTTAGAATAGAATAGCAGAGTTGGAAGGGACCTTGGAGGTCTTCTAGTACACTCCCCTGCTTAGGCAGGAAACCCTACACCATTTCAGACAGATGGTTATCCAATCTCTTTTTTAAAACTTCCGGGGTTGGAGCATTTACAACTTCTGGAGGCAAGTTGTTCCACTGATTAATTGTTCTGTCAGGAAATTTCTCCTTAATTCTAAGTTGCTTCTTTCCTTGATTAGTTTCCACCCATTGCTTTTTTTTCTACCCTCATGTGCTTTGGAGAATAGTTTGACTCCTGCTTCTTTGTGGCAGCTTTTGAGATATCAGAACGATGCTATCATGTTACCTCTAGTCGTTCTTTTCATAACACTAGGCCTATCCAGGTCCAGCAACCATTCTTCATATGTTTTAGTCCCCAGTCCCCAAATCATCTTTGTTGCTCTTCTCTGCACTCTTTCTAGAGTCTTTTTTACATCATAGTGACCAAAATTGGATGCAGCATTCCAAGTATGGCCTTACCAAGGCATTATAAAGTGGCATTAACACTTCACTTCCCTGTAGAACAGCATTCTCCATGAGATTGGAAACGTCTCCTGAAAAAGCACCTTTGGGACAACCATGACTTGGATGACTGAGAATCTCTATAGACTTTCTGCCTGACTAAGGCAGGAAATGGATATTGCATTCTTCCATTTAGAAGAAAATCTTCAAGAGATTCCAGTAAGCAAAATGCAATTCTGTGGTGCTGTTTCTGCTCTCCTTTTTTAAAGGCACTGGGTAAAGAATAGATGATGAGAGTTAACCAGGAGTTTAGGAAGAAAATTCCTGAAAATAAACAAAGGAAGAACTTTTCCAGTTACATTTCATTATTATGAAATATCTATTTTCTCAAAGTGTTTACAGCTGTAAACTGCTTCTGCAATAATTTATCTTCTTGTTTGCTTCTAGACAACTGGCTGCTGTGCTCAGATAATTAGATCTTACAGTGTGGACTAAAGTTATCTGTGAAAATATGTTCTTTTACAACATGGAGGAGTTGGAAAGAAGAGATGTACATAGTTGTTTATATTATGCATGACGTTTTAATGCCCAGGTATATTTAGATTTAGACATTTGAAATTTTAGGATTTCTAAAAATAGTTTTAATTTAGTGATGAATCAATCATCATGATTACATGTTTCTATCATAACAACTAAAATTTTCCTGCATAGAGAGAAATTCTGGCTCAGAATATTTAAATGTGACTCCTGGTTTATATTTGCCATTCCTCACAGTGTTATATTAATTTTAGGAAAAATATGATTTGTGAATCACCCAAGAATCATTTAGAATTGGGTGAAGTCTAAATTGAATATAATATATTTTTAAAAACTGGCCTGTACATTGTTATTATTTTCACAAACTTTATTGTGCCATTTCCACATTGTCCTCAGACATTTTATATATTTATTCAGCAAAACTTGCAACTAGTCCCCGTCCCAAAGGACAGTGGACAACCAACAATAAGAAAAATGAAATACAAAACAATAGAAAAAAAGACAATAAAATCTAATCAAAGATAAAGGTCCTCTAACAATGCACTGGGGTTGAAAGCTCATTGAAATGACAAAGTTTTAATTAGTTTCCAGAATGCCAAAAAAAGATGAGGCTGTATGTACTTCTAAAGGAAGAATGGTTCACAAATCTGCAGCTATCCAGAGAAGGTCTATGTTTTGGACAAACAAACAGAAAATCATCTTGGAAGGACACCATTCATTATAATTGGTATTCGGTTGGTGTCAGAATCTCCTAGAAACATATACAGTTTAAGCATCTCCAGAATCTAGAACTAAGGGAGAAAGTACCAAGATGACAGTGGGTGAACAGATCCAAACTCAAACTCCCCAAATTCCTTTAACCTTATAATCTTTTATTATTTTGTTCTCTGTTGTTTCTGTGTTAGTTTTTATGTGTGTGCACCCACATGCACTCTCCTTTATTTCTTATGTATTGATACTGAGTGTTAATGTTTTTCACTCAGCTGCAATATTTGATGGAATGTGCAAACTACCTGGAGAACATGCCAAAGAAAAGGCTAAAGGCCCTGTCACACTAGCCAACGGATGCAAAACGTTTGTAAAAAGGACACAGCGGATGAGAAAAATG
>BHFT01004757.1:0-10345 GCA_004320025.1 Laticauda laticaudata
CCACGCGCAGGCTAGGAGTTGGACTTGTTGTCAGAGGCTATTTGAGCCGCACGCCATTGGGAGCATTTTATAAGCTTATCCCCAGTGCCACTCTCGGCTATGACAACCTTCGAAACTAAGGAGGTGATGTAGAACCTCAATAAGGAAAGACTGCTTAAACACACACACACACACACACCCCACACACACTGCAAATTGTCCATCTGTTCTGTGAAATGCAAGGAAACCTTGAGTTTTACTTCAGAGTTGCTTCCCCAACTATGGAAAAAATGGGGCAGGATGGGAGCAAAGCTGCTTGAATTGGACACCAAAAGGGTTGATTGGTGAGTTTTGGAAGATCCCGGGCCTGTCTGTAACTCTTTCCATCCTGGGACATAGGACACACTGTGGAGGAACCAGCCAGCACGTACAAAGGGGGCAGGATCTCAGCCCAAACGGCATGACACGTGGCATGTCTCCAGAATGCCACATTTTAGGTGGGCAGGAGATGCTCCGTGGCAGGAAACAACCCAGAGGGGCATCAGACCAGTGGTGGGATTCAATTTTTTTTACTACTGGTTCCGTGGCATTGTAAGTGTGGTGTGGCTTGGTAGGCGTCGCAAGGGAAGGATACCGTAAAATCGCCCTTTCCACCTCACTCCAGAAGGATATACTATAAAATCCCCATTGCCTCCCCACGAACCTGCTTTCCAGCTCCGTTCTCCTGTAGAGGGCAACCAAAGAAGAGCCAGCCGATCAGCTGGGACTCAATGGAAGGCAGAGAATAGATGGGGGTGGGGCCAGTCAGAGGTGGGATTTGCCGATTCTCCAAACTACTCAAAATTTCCGCAACTGTTCTCTAGAACCAGTCAGAACCGGCTGAATCCCACCTCTGCATCAGACGGATTTAGGGAGAATATCAAAAGGAGTAACAGAATTTAAAAGACTGAGGTCAGGTCTGTTAAAGACCTTCTCGTGACCATCTTACAACTGAGTTATTTTCTTGGTCTTTAGTGTATGGTGTGATTCGTCCGGCCCTGGTGATTATGTGTGGCACATCCTCACATCCTGGACATGAAAACTGTTTCAACTCCTCCCTTCAAACGACCGCTTGAGCACTGCACACAGAACAACAGACACAAGGGCCATTTTTCCTCTGCTAAACAAATAATTCCCCTTCAACACTGATCCAACCTATTTACAAAGTCTTTTGCCACTACTATTCCTATTAATCTTCTCATCTCTCCTATCACCCATTCCCTCCCCCTTGTGATCTATGACTGTAACTTTGTCGCTGTATCCTTATGATTTATTATGGACTGATTTCTCGTATGTTACTTTGCTTATTGTTACCCTATGACTATCATTAAGTTTTACCTTATGACTCTTGACGAATAATCTTTTCTTTGTTAGTAGTAAGAGATTTGCACCAGCCAATTATTCCTTTGTGTGTCCAATCACACTTGGCCAATAAGCTATTCTATTGCTATTCTATTCTATTCGGATTCTATTTTATCTATTCTTATCCTGTCCTGTCCTATCCTATCCTATTCTATTCTTTCTATTCTGTATCCTATTCTATTCTATTCTTATTCTTCATCCTATCCTATCCTTCTATTCTATTCTTTTCTATTCTATTCTATTTTTCGTATTCTTTTCTATTTGTTCTTATTTTATTCTTATCTTCTATTCTATTACTAGTCTTTCTATTCTATTCTCTTCTACTCATATCCTTTTCCTATCCTATTCCTTTCCTTCTATTTCTATTCTATTCTTTTCTATTCTATTCTTAGCCATATCCTATCTATTCTTCTATTGCTTTCTATTCTATTCTACTCTTATCCTATCCATATCTGTCATTCTATTCTATTTCTATTCTATTTCTATTCTATTCCACTCCACTCCACTCCACTCTCCATCCTACCCTATCCCATTCCAGTTCCCATCCCAATCATTCACCCCACCCCATCCATTCTACTCCACTCCACTCCACTCCATTCTATTTCTTCTCTTCCTATTCCTTATTCACGCATAGAATATTTAATTCACGGCACCAACTCACCAAATCACCGCCAGGACTAGAAACAAGAAAAGCACCAGAAGGGTACAGCTTGTCTGGGACCAAAAAAGTCGAAGGCATCTTCCAAAGGGTGGGCCTTGTCTTCCTTCTTTCCGGACTCCTTGGTGCTCTGCCCTTCTGCCAGATCCCCCAGAGGAGCCGGGAGAAGCCACGCCCCGTAGATTCTGCCAGCCACCAGGACCAAGCGGCTGAAGAGACCAGGAGGGGGAGTGGGAGTCCCCCAGCCAGGAGTCCCACCAGCAGGTACAAAGGGGAAGATGCTGACAGCAGCCACCAAGGAGAGGACACTTGGGGAGGTCCACCCCACGTGTAGAGCAGGCCCGGCCCCCCCAGAGAACACCAGCCGTAGAGCACCTCCAGCAAGCCGGCTGTACCCCCAGGGGACCATGAGGGGCCCCAGTCGGCAGCAAGGAGAGCGGATGCTAGGTCGCAGAGAAGCAGGGGGAACAGCCCGAAAGCCGACAGGGCCCAGCATCTTGATAACAGTCTCTGGGAGAGAGGAAGGATTATTGGTTATGGGAATCAGGGGATTATGATGAGAGGATCCCTGCCAGGAAGATCTTAGGTCTTCTCCATTCAACTAAACGTTCCATCCTTATCTAATCAGCTGACTCCCAGCACTGGGATTCCATGGCTGCAGCCTTCAATATCAGAGTCTCAGGGAAATTTTTGGAAAAGGTCACATTTTCACTAATTTGGGCTTTCTTTGGTAACAGGGAAGCGTTTTCTGAATAAATTGTTTAATCTTGCTATTGTACCCTATGACTATTAATTAAGTGTTGTACCTGATGATTCTTCACTCTTGATGAATTATCTTTCTTTTATATACTCTGAGAGCTTTGCACCAAAAACAAATTCCTTGTGTGCCCAATCAACTTGGCCAATAAAAATTCTATTCTAAATTCTATCTATTCTACTCTTCATTCCAATAAATTTTTATTCTGTTCTAAATTCTATCTATTCTAATTCTATTCTATATGCTTAATTCTATTTTCTATTCTAACATTCTATATCTACTCTCATTTCCAATAAATTCTATTCTATTCTAATTCTATTCCTAATTTTTTTCTATTCTATATTGCTAATTCTAATTCTTTCTAAATTCTATTCTATTTCTACTCTTCATTCGCAATAAATTCTATTCTTGTTCTAAATTCTATCTTATTCTAAATTCATTCTATATGCTAATTCTATTTCTATTCTAAATTCTATTCTATTTCTCTTCATTCAATAAATTCTATTCTATTCTATTCCTAATTCTATTCTAATTTTATTCTATTCTATATGTCATTCTAATTCATATTCTAAATTCTATTCTATTCTACTCTCATTCCAATAAATTTCTATTCTGTTTTCTAAATTCTATTCTATTCTATTTTAATTCTATTCTAATTTTTATCTTATTCTATTCTAATATGCTCATTCTAATTCTATTTCTAAATTCTAATTCTATTCTACATTCCAATAATTCTATTCTTTCCAAATTCTATTCTAATTTTATTCTAATTCTATTCTAATTCTAAATTCATTCTAACTTTTCAATCCAATTAAATTCTATTGTTCTAAATATTCTATTCTATTCTAATTCTATTCTAAATTTATTCTAATTTCTGTTCTATTCAAATTCTATTCTATTCTACTCTTGCAATCCAATAAATTCTGTTCTCTTTCTAAATTCTATTCTATTCCTACTTTTCAATTCATAAATTCTCTTTCTGTCCTAAATTCTATTCTAAATTCTATTCTATTCTAATTTTATTCTTATTCTCTTTCTAATTCTGTTCTAAATTCTATTCTCTCTATTAATGTGCAGCACGTTCTCAGGTTCAGGGCTCCCCCAGCACTGCTCTCTCTTAAAGGCTGGAAATCAGAAATAGGGTTGGAAGGGCCCTTGGAGGCGTCTAGTCCGCTCCCTCTGTTCAATGCAGGAGAAGCCGACACCATCGCAGACAAAAGGCTGTCTCCGTCCTTGCTTAAAAACCCCCCAGTGATGGCACCCACCAGTGGCCAAAGCGGTTTCGCCGGTGAATTGGTTCGACGGTCCGAGAATTTTTTTTTTTTTTTCTCTCCTTAGTTCCAGTTGCTTTCTTCTTTCTTTGCAATTTCCTTGCGGAAACACCCCCCCCCCACCAAGAGGCTGCTGCAGAACGTTTGAAATATCCAGATTCGGAGGTGTTTTTTGTTTTTTTTTTGGGGGGGGGGATCGTTTTCAAAGTTTAAGATGCCGCGCAAAACAGGAGCAAACCGTCGCGGTTAGATCGGGGTTGTTTGTTTTGTTTTTGTTGTTTTTTTTTTGGGGGGGGGGCAGGGCAGGAAATCGGAGATGCCACCCCCTCAGCCGCTTCAGGGGGGGCGGGAAGACATCAGTGTCGCCGTTAGGGCGGATTGCGCCATGCCCTCGAGCCGCCGCCCAACACGAAGGCGGCCTGGCCCTTGCGGGATGGGAATGATGGCAAGGGAGTCCCTGCGCCTCGGGAACCGCATCCATCGTCAGCTCTTTTCCCCAGCCTTCTCTCTCTCTCCTCATCTCACCTTTAGGCGCGCGGGAAAGGCCTTTCTTCCATGGTCTTCCTTGATTCCGAGCTTTTAATCCGGCTGGGCTTCCCTGTCGGACCCCAAAGCTGAACCCACCGCCTCCTTCCTCCCTCCTCCGCAGGGCCGAAAAATCCCCCAAGCGCGGCGCTTTTGCTTTCGATTGCCGCTTTCGTTTAGGTTCCTGTGCCGCCGTTGTTGCTTTTTTTTTTTTTTTTTTACCTCCAAGGTGCTTTATGGTTTGCGAATGGCCTCTCCCTGGAGTAAGTGAAAAGCGCGACTCACCACTGTCAGGCCTTTCGGAGGGGGGGGATAGAAGGCCTGGATCCTTGAGGGATCCCCGTCACCGGCCGTCTCTCCCCCTCTGGAAGAGCAAATGCACCCGAGATCCTCGGGAACAGAGGGGTCTCCGACTTTGGGGCTACTTTAAGCCCAGAGGACTTCAACTCCCAGAATTCCCTGGCCACCTGCATGGGGGATTCTGGGAGTTGAAGTCCGCCGGGCTTAAAGTGGCTAAGGTTGGCGATCCCTGTAAACATCACCTGCCTGGAGACATTTGTGGGGCCCACCCTCCAAACGCCCTTTTAAGACCTGACATTCCAACCTCCTGCTCAAGCTGGAGACCCTACCTATCTATGCCAACAAGCTGGCTGGGGAATTCTGGGAGTTGAAGTCCGCCAGGCTTAAAGTGGCCAAGGTTGGCGATCCCTGTAAACATCACCTGCCTGGAGACATTTGTGGGGCCCACCCTCCAAACGCCCTTTTAAGACCTGACATTCCAACCTCCTGCTCAAGCTGGAGACCCTACCTATCTATGCCAACAAGCTGGCTGGGGAATTCTGGGAGTTGAAGTCCGCCAGGCTTAAAGTGGCCAAGGTTGGCGATCCCTGTAAACATCATTTACCTGGAGACATTTGTGGGACCCACCCTCCAAATGCCCTTTTAAGACCTCACATTTTTCCCAGAAGTAGGATTGGGGTGTTTTTAGAGCCCCTGCCCAAAGTTTTTGTTTAGTTTTTGTTTTAAAAATTTTTTTTTAATTTTTATAACAAAAACAAACAAATAAAACCATCTTTCAGTTTTCCATTGTGTCGGTTGGGTACATATACCTTGTGCACATAATAATATCATACATTTCTTACTTATATTGATAACCATTCCAATTAATATTTTATATCACATTGGTCAATTGTTGTATTATAATTTACATTGTAATCATTATCTTTCAAAAATATATTCCATCCTTATCTAACTTATATTGATTCTATTATTCGATCCTAATCAATCAGTGATGATACATTATTGCTATTATCACATGTTTAGTTTCTTACTCTTCTATCTAGCCATTCATAGAATAAATTCCAAATCTTATACTAAACTTTTTCTTCCTGTTCTGTCATTGCCATTGTCAGTTGTTTAGTTTTTGTTTAGTTTTGTGTTGTTTGGGAAATGGTGCTCACTTTCCCTCCCCCTGCACAGAAACTCTCCTGTTATCCCAAATTTCCTTCCGCTTTTTGCCTAACATCATCATCCTGGCTCCTCAAGGGATGCATCCAAGGCTTGCACTTGTTCTTCAATTTCCATTATAAAGTGAGGAGGACAGCAGCAGGGGTTTGTGTTATGGTTGGGGTAGGTTTTTCCAAACAGGGTGGAGCCAAAGCCAATTTGCAGAGGGGGCTCAGAATCCCTAAGGGTGGGACAGTTACTGTGTGTGAGATGCAAGACCCGAATTATTCAATACTCACAACACAAGAACAGGTCTGGTTCACAATTCAAACGTTTACTAAAGAAAATAAAGCATTTGCAAACGGGCCTTCAAGTCCTTTCCCAAGTTGGATTGGGTACAAGAAGAGCAAGCTTCCATATTCAAACAATGCATGTTATACCCTTGCACAGCATACTCCACGCCTAAGAAGCCCTCCCCACAAACCCCTTGTTCTCTATATTCTAAAATGAGATAAACTATAAAGTCAGCATGACATTGTTTTCTGTGTTTCTTATCTTGTTTTACTGCTGGGTTTTACTTTGGGAGGATGTCCCTTCTAACAATGCGTCATGTACTTGTAGCTGAACACATTTGAGGTTTTGGGTGGAGGTTTTATGCAGAAAAGAGGAAAACAGGAAGCTAACAGAAAAGCATCAGAAAGAGCAAAGAAGAATCTTCTAGTCTAACTACATGAATATTCCATTATAAAAGAGTAACTTATACCGTATATACTCGCATATAAGCCGATCTTGCATATTAGCCGACCCTTTAAAAACTGCCCCAAAATGAGGATTTTTGAAAAAACTCGCATATAAGCCAACCCCCAAATACCATGGTGAACGCTTTTTTTTTTTNTCGCGCAATGAGAGCCAAGACTCATCGCCTTCGCGGGCAGCGGCTTCGCGCGATGAGAGTCTTGGCTCTCATCGCACGAAGTCGGGCAGCCAGATTTATTCGCGTATAAGCCGACCCCCAAATTTGGGGGGGAAAAAAAGCGTTCTAAAGTCGGCTTATATGCGAGTATATACGGTAATTCTTTTCTCTCGTGTGCTTTAGGCATGCATTTTCACCACTTAACTAAATTAAAATCTTCCACATTTCCAGACATATAAAAAAATAATCCATATGTATTTGTTTGTTTGTTCCATTTATGTGTCTTTGTCACAATCCAAAGTGACAGTTTCCCCAAAGATCTGCAGTTGAAATTCTTCAATTAGTGTTTCAGAATTTGGGACGGAAGCACCAACCTCCCCCTTCAATGAAAGCAGCCCTTGAATCCTCTAAGGCAGTGGTCCCCGACCTTTTTTGTACCAGGGACCAGTACACTTTTTCAAGAACCAGCAAAATCAATTCTTCCCCAATAGTAAAGGGCTTCTTTACTATTTCTTTACTAAAAACATATTTTTATGTATATTTTAATCACGATGACTCATTCTTTGAGGCCCGGTACAAAATGATCCACAGACCGCTACTGGTCCGGGGCCCGGTGGTTGGGGACCCCTGCTCTAAGGAGCAAGAACTAATGAACAAATTATGCACAATTAAAAAAAAATCTTTATAATCATGATTCTTGCGGGATCCCTATTTACTTCTCCCCAAAGAGAGGAAACCTGGTTTCTGCTTCTTGTTCTTTGATCACTTGCCAATAAACCTCCCTTTATCCTCTGACTGCCGACATCTGCAAACCTGCGTTCAATTGTCCAACATGAATTGTTTTTGGTTGCAGTCCAGCATTTCCTCGCTTGCTTGAATTCATCACGAGTGACGCATGAGCAACTTGCCAGGAAATCTCCGTATAGGAAGAAAAATTCCAGGTCAAGTTCCAAGCAGGGAATAAAATGGAGGCTGAGAGGAAAAAGTTGATTTATTGATGAAGGAGAACCACCAGCAGTGTGTGGTTCTGGGACAACTGACAAAATGGAGTTGAGTGGATGGGTTTTATACCTTCTGGATTCTTATGGGGTCATGTAGGGGTCATGGCTGGCTCTATAGGCAAAAGGGGAAATGCAAATACTAGGTGTTTGTCTGAGCTAATTTTGTCAACCTTTGGATTGTCTAATTGTATTGCTGATCAGGAATTTCTGTCTTGACCCAGTCATTCTGAATGGATTACCAAATCTGCATTTCTGAAAGCTGGCCTCCTCAGTTTTTGCTTGGGGCAGGGAGACTGGGGCTGTTTCTGCCTCCCTTAACATTTTTTTTCCATTTCTGATTTAGGGGAAATATTTTATCCTGCCTTTTTAATATTCCCCAAAACATTTCATTCGTCAGGGGCAGAAACTGTGGAGAAAATTCCCTGTTTAGTGAAGATGGGAATTAGAAGGTGTGGAGTTGGTAAGAATAAAAATCTGAATTGAATATATATTTCCAGATAAAGTGGGGACACTGACACAAGATTTAGCTTATAAATTAAAAAATATTTGGCCCTTGCCAGAATTTCATCAGAAAATTCCTCCAAAATTATCTCTGAAGATTCAAAACAGGAATCTTGAATCATACCAATGTCTTCTTTTCTATCATCAAAGTGATATATTTTCCTTCAGACACCCCCCCCAAAAAAAATTAACTTACAAATCAAAGCTGAAGGAAAAATGAGCTCAAATGCAGTTTATTGTTGCCCTGTGAAAAGACACAGGGATGGTTCCCCCATCCCCTTTCCTCTCCGTCAGCCCTGAGTGTCAGAAGATCTCCATGCTTGAGGTCATCTGCCTATCTCACTTCTTCTCTTCTAAATACAGGTCGCTCAGCCTCACCCGGCTCCCGTCATTTTCCTTTATGTGATATACTGGAGGACACATAAATTGACAGAAAGTCAGTAAGGGACAGTGCAATACTAGCCATTGCCCTCCCCCCCAATAGAAAGAATAGAATAGAATAGAATAGAATAGAATAGAATAGAATAGAACAGAATACTTTACTGGCCAAGTGTGTTTGGACACACAAGGAATTTGTCTTGATGCAAATGCTCTTAGTGTACATAAAAAGAAAAGATACATTTGTCAAGAAGCACAAGGTACAACACTTCATGATAGTTATAGGGTACAATAAGCAATCAAGTCATACCAGGAAACAATCCATATAAATCATAAGTATACAAGCGACAAAGTTACAGTCATACAGTCACAAGTGGGAGGGGATGGGTGGTAAGGAGTGGTGAGAAGATTAACAGGAATAGTAGTGCGGCCTTTGTAATAGTTGAACAGCATTGAGGGAATTATTTGTTTAGCAGAGTGATGGCTTTCGAGAAAAAAAATGTCCTTGTGTCTAGTTGTTCTGTTGTGCAGTGCTCTATGGCGTCATTTTGAGGGAAGGAGTTTATATCCGGGATGTGAGGGGTCTGTAAATATTTTCACAGCCCTCTTTTTGACTCGTGCAGTATACAGGTCCTCAATTGAAGGCAAGTTGGTAGTAATTGTTTTTTCTGCAGTCCTAATTATCCTCTGAAGTCTGTGTCTGTCCTGTTGGGTTGCAGAACCAAACCAGACAGTTACAGAGTCGCAGATGACAGACTCAATCATTCCTCACAAGAACTGGATCAGCAGCTCCTTGGGCAGTTTGAACTTCCTGAGTTGGCACAGAAATAACATTTTTTGTTGTCCATTTTTGATGACATTTTTTAATGTTAGGTGTCCATTCTAGTTCATGTGATATAGTAGAACCTAGAAATTTGAAGGTCTCTACTGTTGATACTGTGTTGTCCAGTATTGTAAGAGGTGGTAGTATAGGAGGGTTTCTTCTAAAGGCTACCACCCTTTCTATGGTTTTGAGTGTGTTCAATGCTTGGGATCACAGAGTGCCTAAGGAACCCAGTGGCTGCTTGGGAAACATAGTGTTTACTATTATATAGTAATATAATAGTAATATGATGGGTGACATAGCAGAGGGCTTTTTGGCCGAGGTGGGAGGCCTCCTCCACGGTCAGGTCGGGCCAGTGGCCACTGTCCAGGACTCCATAGGTGTTAGTGTTTCTGTTTCCTGTGGAAAATAGAATAGAATTAGAATAGAATAGAATTATTTCTCGGCCAAGTGTGATTGGACACACAAGGAATTTGTCTTTGGTGCATCTGCTTTCAAGAAAAATAAAATACATTTGTCAAGAATCATAAGACATAACACTTAGTGATAGTCATAGGTTACTATAAGTAATCTAATCATACATAGGTTAACAACACATGCAACAACTTACTGCACCTCTGGATGGTTTGCCAATTGCACAGTGGCAGATAGGAAAGCACTCCAGAGGGTTAATGTCATTGCCCAGAAGATCA
>BHFT01004761.1:0-43645 GCA_004320025.1 Laticauda laticaudata
CCAACGGATGGCAAGCTTTTTTTAACGTTTTACATCCTCTTTGCATCCGTAAGTGCAGTGGGACCGGGCCTTTACTACACTAACAGAGATGTTGTCAAACTTGAAGCTGACCTGCCTGTGGCCTTTCCCTTTTCATTGGGGATTTTGTTTCTGTTGTGAGTTATCCTTACATGGTTTCAGGCTAACACAATTTGGAGTTGAAGGGGGAGAGTAGAGATAGATAAGAGTTTTTCAGTCAAAACAACATCGCTCTCTTATAAGTCAGAGACATTCCAATGGCTGGCTGGCTGGCCAGAGGAGGAGGAGGAGGAGGAGGAGGAGAGAAGTTGCCAAGCAACCAGCCAGTATCCTGATTGGACAATGTGATTTATTGTTTTGAGAAAACAAGAAATTTGTACTTTTAATGTGGTGGAAAGCACGGGAACCTTCAGCGCTGGCTTTCCACCAGTTTGTGCCTTGATGATGTATCTGAATAATATTCTGACCAAGGCTTCCTAAACTGTAATTATGCACACACTTATTTTAAAAACAAGACTTAATTTATTACAACGCTGGGAATTGTTTTCATTCCTAGTTGGAATAAATCTCAAACAGTCCCAAGAGATAGGCACACACCTTTCCTTTTCTGTAAAGTGCTGCCGGTAACAGATGTATCAAATGAACTAGAAACAAAACCAACCGAAGTCCAAAAAAACCAACCGAAGTACAAAGAGCTTCAAGAATGACTCTGAACCGATCGAACTACTTTGCTTCCTGCAAAGGTTTCGTCACCTTTGCCTGTCCTTTATACCTTATGGGAAGGGCAATCACCTCCAAGCCTTACTCCCAAGTCACTCCTTTTGTCTCAGCTGCTCTTGCCTTCTAGCAGTTCTGTGCATACTCGCACTGGGAACAGGCTCCCCTGGGTCCTCTATCTCGCTGCTGCCAAACTCCGAAGGCTCTGGAGTCAGCATCCCACTCCAAGATGGTCCTGGGCCCATCCCTGCATCGAAAGCAGGATCTTCGTCCAAGTCCTCTCCAGACTCCCTGACTGGTCCCCGTTCTTCCCCACTGTCCGATTCCACTGCCATCTGTACCAGCTGCCGGCAAACTTCAACAAATAAACCTTTTCTTTGAGGAAATGGATTGCCTTGGAGTTCTGTTTGCGATGGGTATATTAACCTGACAGATGTGATTAATGGCCTAGGTGTCCTACATGATTAACTGGAGGGTTGAACTGTTGTCCCAGCCTAGTCTACCATTACTGTCCAATTTACAACATTTCCTGAAAGGAGGAATCCTGTCTCACTTCTTTCTCATATTATTTTTATTCAGACTCACAAACCTATCCATGGTAAACTGTTTGACAGTCATAAAGCTCTGATGCATAAAGCAGCCCTTTTATTTTTCCATTTGAAGCATAAATCTTTAAAACCAAAGTTTTAGGAATTAAATGTCCTACCTCATATCACTGATAAGTGAAACTCTTAAAGTAGGTAACATAAGACCCATGTCAGATTTCCTTCTTTCTGGTCCAACAGCAACTGTAGAGTGGTAGCAAGGAGAAGATTCATTAATTTATTAATAACATGTTCAGTACAGAAATCTACTAAAGTATTAAGCCTCTTTGAGAAATCTACCCGAATTAAGTCATAGAAAGAATATCCTTGGCTGTGGCAGTTGGCTGATTTATTTAATCCAGAGCTACGTCTGAATATTTCAAGGGGAATTGTCAAAAATTATCTTTTCAAGTCAAACTTGACTCTTGATTTTGTTAACAAGTAGGTTTTTTTTCATATCAGTACTGCGGAAGGTTGCCATTGCCTTGTTCCATGATGCTTTTTGACATCCCAGTCTATTTTCTGTTCCAGATGAACTTCATCCACATATTAACTAGGAGCAATTAAGAATTTATTTTTTGTGCTAGACAGGGCAAGCCAAAGGTTGGCACCAAACTACATTTATTCCAAAGAATTTTTACACTTGAGAAAAGTTTTAATGTAAACATACAATGCTAAAATAGAAAAAAAGCAACTTATACCTGAACGTATAACCTGATATCAGTTTTTACATCTCATATTTTTCATATCAGTAAAATAAGAACACTCCCTGATCTCAGTAAGTTTGTTAGAATTATTCATTCTGACCAGATAAAGACTTAAATATTTATACAATTTAACAAGTGAGAAAAGAATTTTTGACCTTCCTGACTAAAATAAAAGACTCTACTTTCTGTCCAGTCATATAATCCCAATTGATTCCTTAGATCTTTCACTTTTGTTTTACTCTCCCAAACTCTCATTATCATTCCCAACTGACAAATATTTGTACCTTCCTAATCAGAGAGCGAGGGAGAGCATTAAAAATATGAAATCATGCCAACAAATCTGCTTAAATGCATATTTGTACCTAGAAGAAGTCGGGTAAATCTTTGATTTGTGCTATTTTCTTTGATGGAGTAAAATCATCATTTATCCTAACTTACAAGAATAATAGCTTTTTAAATTTCATTACATACATTATACTAAAATGCTGCAACTATGCAAGACCATCTGAGACATTATATTCTTGGTGTAAATATGCATCTACCAATAAAGATATTATTTTATTACTGAGTAGAAATCAGATGGTTTAGATCAGGGATGTCAAACTCAAGGCTGGGGAGATGGATCCGGTCTATGGGGTGCTTAGATCTGGCCTGTGGAGCCTTGGAAACAGTGAAGGAGTGGCCCACGGTGCCTCTGCCTGTGAAAATGGAATTCAATGTCCGTTTTTGATGATAGAGGGTTGCAGGAGGCCATCACAGGCCAAAACGAAGCTCAGGAGCCTGTTTTCTCTAGCAGAGCACTCAGGCCACCACAGGCGCCGCTGACACAAGTGACGTTGAGCTGGCCATGTCCACCCCAGCCGCCCGAGGTCAAACACAACCCTGATGTGACCCTCAATGAAATTGAGTTTGACACTCCTGGTTTAAATGCACTATTTCAAGTCCAAAGAGCAATTATTTTAAAAAAAAGGATTGGGGGGGGGGGGGAAACCTAGACTCTCTGTCAAAGATTCTGTCCTTCCCAAAGCTGAGCTGTCATTTACTTTTTCCTTCATTGTCTCTTAATAGTCCTGCTAATAGTTCTTGGAACATTATCCCTGCAAACATCTGTCATACTCACCTGGAGATTCTGCAAGCTGCTCCTGCTTCTCTTCTCTTTCTTGGTACTGAATTAAATGGGACCACAATGCAGATTTTCCCTTTTTATAACAATAAACAGATAATTAGAACACAGAATATAACAGGGTTGGAAGGGTCCTTGTAGATCATCTAGTCCAACCCCCTCCTCAAGCAGGAGATCTTATTCCATTCTGTACAAATGGCTGTCCAGTTTCCTCCTGAAAACCTCCAGTGATGGAGCACCCACAACTTCCGGAGGCAAGCCATTAATTGCTCTTACTGTCAGGAAATTTCTTCTTAATTTAGATGGGATCTCTCTCTTTAATAGAACTTAAAACCATACCAGATTGTAAGAATCTGAAGTCTCATATCAAAATTTACATGAGATTGCTTGGAGATTTCATTTACTGATTTGGAGTTTGGAATCATCATTAATTATAATTTGACTCTGGATCAGTCAAATTATGCTGTTTAAACATTTCCAAACCTCTTCCAAGATATGGGACAAGATATTCAACAATGAATGTTTTAGGCAAAGCAATATATAGAAGTAATACAGAAGATGAACATATTTGAGTTTTCAAGTCACTGACCTGTTTGATCTGTAATCCATGGCTCCAAATTCTTTCCAGTAAATCACAAAGACTAGCAATCAGTGTATTCTCTTCTAGCCCTGTGATGTTGGCCTCTCCATGGCCAAGTTCCACTGCTTCGTGGCCCATCTTCTCTACTAGCATACGTTTGGTCTGCAGACAAGCAAGTGATTTACAAAGCTTAAAATCCTCAACTTAATTCAATTTTGCCTTTTCTGAAATGTCAAAAGGCAACTATATCAAATGGAGTGCCCTATCTTTAGGAAACTCTCAACAGGATGATGCACTTGGAATCATGTTATTTTCTTAGTAACAGAAATAATAGCAATAATACTTAGACTTATATACCACTTTACAGTGCTTTATAGCCCTCTCTAAATGGTTTACAAAGTCAGCATATTGCCCCCAACAATTTGGGTCCTCATTTTACCCACCTCGGAAGGATGGAAGGCTGAGTCAACCTTCAGCCTGGTGAGATTCGAACTGCTGAATTGCAGGCAGCTGGCAGGCAGCAGAAGTAGCTGCAGTACTGCACTCTAACCACTGCACCAACGTAAATAACCCTTTTATTGTTCTAAAAATTTTAAATAGTTTGAAAGTTTTCTGCTTTCAGGCTTTCTGAATGCATAATTTTCTGTGGTTTTATGGATGATCGATCCTGTTCTATCTTAGGATGTAATTTTACATGTAAATTTTGGAACTCACCCTAAAAAAATGATATCCAACAATACAGATCTGTTCATTCAAGAGATACAGGAAAACAATAAATCAATCATATTTTAATTTCTGTCCATGTGAATTTCTATTGAATTGTTTACCTGAATTGTTATACCAAGTAAACCACAAAGTGGGACCCTCACTAGAATGCGGAACGATGACCATTTATGAAGGGTCTTCAATTTAAAATCCCAGAACAGCAAAATGAAAAAGTATTGGTGGGTTGGGAGACGATCTAACTTTATAACATGGATGTTTTGCCTGTACACATACATAAAACAAACTTACCTTCATTCGACATTCTTTGAGCAAACCTTCTACAAATTTCGAATTTGTCTGAGCAATTACAGCAGGAGAAAGATCAGAGAGTTTGGGTTGTCTGAGATTTTTCCCCAAGGTCCTTGCTTCTTGCATGTATTTCTAATCCAGTAAGAAAAGATGACATGAATGAACATAAAAAAACAGTACAGGTAGCACTGTCCTGCTAAATCTCATAATTTCCTAATTAACTTTGTACCAAAATGTAATAACTATACATTGTGGTAATTTGAAGCTGGCAGCAGAGGATACTAGTACAGAAGGATTTTTTAAAATGGTTTTGGGAAAAAAATTCCTTTAGGGAATTGTTTTTTTGTTTCATGTAAGGCATTTACGTGAAGGCAGAAGCAACATGTTTCAAAGAGTAACATGGGGAACAATGTGAATTGTTTTTAAGAAGATACAATATATACACAATTACCAAAGTAATTGGAAGAGGGTCAAGACTTAGCTCTTGCCATTGGCATTAGGAGAGGCCTAAGAATGCTATGCACCCCTAGGAGTGGTTGCTTGCTTGAAGGAATTCACTTTACCTCTTAATTTTGTTTTTAATTGTTTTTTATCTGGTTTTGATAGTATTCTATGTTTTATTTATAAACTACCCAGAGTCACTCAGGTAAGATGGGGAAGTATAGAAATATAATCAGTCAATCAATATTTTTTCTGGCTGCCTTTGGAGAAACACATAGACCAGGCTAACCCTGTGGTGCTTCTCAAAGAGTAAACCTCCTGCTTTTCGTAAATAATTTCTGGAGATCAGGAACATCTTTTTAACAGGGGCTGAAATCCTCAAGTTTTCCTGGCTTCCTTCATCCTTTCTGATCTTTGAATTAAGTACGCTGCTATCATGAATCAACTTCATGGTTGATTCCTCCCTCCCCTCTGATTGTCCCTAAATAAATACACACATAACACACAAAGGAATGGACAACACTACCACAGGATTATCAGAAATGTCTGTAAGGCTTCCCTGCCCTATAACTATAACTGTATTACAGTTTTCATGGATTTATTTATTAATCTAATTTATATAGCTTCCATGTCACAAAAAAATGACTTCAGTGTCTTACAACTATTCCATCTGCAGCAGCAGAATTCCAGATAGCAAATAGAATTTTTTTTGCATATGGGGCAAGCTTTCATCTGGCTTTAGCTGGCATGTTAATTGCAGGCTTCCTGGGACTGGAAAGCCCTAAAAACTGTAATTAATGTACTCATCCCTTTATGTTTCAGCTACTGCAATATGCTTTATATGGGACCACCCAAAGACTCTCCAGCTGCAACGGGGCCAAAATGCAACATTCCAATAGCAGGAAGTTACAAGTTAAGTAAAATTACACCTTTGTGGAATTCACTGCATTGATTACCAATAGGCCTCCAGCCCCTGTCCAAAGTGCTAATTTTATCTTTAAAGGTCCTACATGTTCAGGCAGATATATCTAGTAGTAGTATTTCTCCCGACCAGAGTAAGCCAGATCTGAGCATTCATCCCAAGAAAGATTGCTGAGGTCTCCACTCCACAAGAAACAAAGGGAGGACATTTTCTCGGTAGTGGCATCCACGTTATGGAACACATTGCCATGTTTACTTTTGGCAATGTTGTAAAGACCAAAATTGTTCCAATAAACTGTGGTGCTGACAGTAGATCTGAGTTGCTTCTATAATTGATTACTGTATTATGTTTATGTTAATTTCATGAGGTTTTTTAAAAAAATTGTTGTACTATACTGTATAAATCACTTGAAATACGGTAGTGCACATCATTTGAATGATGGTAAAGATCAATACTGGGAAAGCTCGAAACTTCCAACTTCCTCCTAAGTTTAGGGTATGTTATATAATCCATAATTTTGTAGCAGCATTCCATAGTTTATATGCTCCCCCCAATTATCCTGAATATATCAAGCAGCAACTAACTGGAAAAATGAAAGAACATTGTAATGAACAAATTAAGAAAAAGAAAAAAGGAAAGAAAAGGAACAGGAAGGGAATTTGTGTTGGCCATTCAAAGCAAGGTTCTAATTGAATAAGTTGGAGTAAACATCCAGTGATATTGTCTTTACGGATTATTTACAAGACTATATCTAATTCAATTTAAAGGTAGAAAAATCTGTAGCTAGTGAGGCAGGGAGTGAGAGACCAAGGGTGTCAAACTCTATTTCATTGAGGGCCACATCAGCGTTGTGTTTGACCTCGGGGGGGGCGGCATGGCAAGCTCGACTTCAAACTGCGGGGTGGGAATGGTGTGGTGGACACAGCCAGCCATGTCGTAGTTGCTTGTGGTGGCCCAAGTGCTCTGCAAGTGAAAACAGAGTCCCAAACTCTGTTTTTGACTGTGATAGCTTCCTGCAACTTTCTGCCAGCAAAAACAGAGTTCAAATTCTGTTTTCACTGGCAGAGACACCGCGAGCCAGTCCTTCACTGTTTCCAGGTATCAAACTCAGGGCCCGTGGGCCTTGAGTCTGATACCCCTGTGATAGATTTTGAAGAAGATGTCTAATTCTAGGGACCGAAAGCCCATCAAATAATCACCAAGGATGTGGCAGTAGCAGCAGGTAAGAAGTCAACAACAAAAAACAGCTGATATTATAATCAGGATAATTAAAGTATGTAGAGCTAATCAGGATGGCACACTTGTATGTGTGCAGATATGTGTACATGAAAACACAAGATATAGAGTTATAGAAAACTAGTCTGGCAGTTTAATATGTCTGTTTTATTTTTACGATGAAAATTATGCTGTTTTAATTTGAAAAAATGCATGCCATCTATATTATGTAAAACAACCCTAGGCAACCAATGAATGCACAAAGATTAACACCCTAGAACACCATCAGCACTATAATGGTACTCTCTTAAAAAAAGCACACAAAAAAGACTTAAGTTCACTTGCCATCACATCCCAATGCTTGAGGGGAAAAAAACCCATGACCTTAATGAGGATGGACTCTGGAATGAATCTGAAAGCTCAGAAAATTGAACCTCTGGTCCCAGTGACTGACCCAGATTGGACCCATGATCATAAAGTCCTTTCAGAAGTCAAGACAGGTTGGGACTCTCCATAACTCAGGAGAGAACCTGTTCCATTGGTAAGCGCAGCTATAAGAGGCTCATTTTCTAGGTCCTTCCAAATGACACTGAATGGAGGGGATCTGGAGCGAATCCAACCTATCCAACATAGCAGGACAGGTAGAGATTCTCAAGAGAGGCAGCCTCTCAAATATACAATTGTTTACATATTCCCAAGAAATATGCTGTCTTACTAGAGTTTCCTTAGTAAGACCATTAAAACTAAAGTCATATAACTAAACTATTGAAGTCCAAGTTTTCATTTTTCACCAGACCATGAAAAGGAATCTGATGGTTTCCTACCACTGTAATACTGATACAAAACAGGGATTCCTGGTGCTGTGGGGATAACTTGCCCAATCAGAACCACACTTTCAATGACCACAGAGGAATGAATGATAGTCTACCAGATAAAAGAAGCAGTGGTTAGCATGATTAAGGAAGCAGCTCTTAGGGTGGGGGGAGAACAAAATTAAAGAACAGCACGTACCAGGCAACATTCAGAGAATGATTTTTTAGGTGGCCGTAAAGGAGGGGGCAGGCCCTGATCCCACTCCCAGAATGCCATCGAGTTCTGGCGAATCAAGAACTCCTCTGATGGCTTGGAGAAGGCCAACAGAACCCATGGCAGAACAGCAGACAGAGAAAAAGAGAATGATGAAATATGCATGCTGCACATGAATCAAGGAAAAACATCCCAAAGGGAAGGCAGGGAATAAATACAGCACAGATAAACAAGCAAACAAATTAAATTAAATTTTAAAAAGCATGGAATATGTTTACAACAACACAAAGCAATGTTTTTTTCAGCTCATTCCACCTAAAAGAACAATCAAACAATGGCTTGAAAAGGGTTGTGGTTATAACTGATATTCTTTAAAGAAGGTGAGAAAATGACAAATAAAATAAAAGTACAGATCAGTTTTTGTTTTAAGAAAGAATGTATCTCCATCATTTTCCATTATAAGATCTTGCAATAACAAGATTAACTATCTTGTACTGGTAAACCAATATAAGTTAACTTTAAATGACATGACATCTATTAACTTAGTTTCCTATGAAAACTAGTGAGGAGCACATTCAAAAAGTGCAACAAAATTGTGTTATGAGTACTAAAGTACTCATAACACAATTTTGTTGCACTTTTTGAATGTGCCTCCAAATATTCTTGACCAAATTTGATTTTTAAAAAAAAATCTATTGGAGAGGATTTTTGAATAATATCAAAATTTTTGGAATTGTTCTAGTTTAAAATGCAAAGGGATGTGTCAAATATTCTGTGTGTGAACAGGGGAAAAGCTGGTTCTAAACAAGCTATGCCTAAACTGAAACAGGTTTTTTGGGGGTGTTCTGGTCCATCCATGGGATGAAGTGGGACTATTTTGTAGAGATATGAGATGAAACTCACTTGTTTTGAGCACAAGTAATTTTGGAGGAGATAAGAGTGGGAAGAAGCCAAGGACACCAATAATGGCTCTGGGGAGGCATGGGATCGAAGGGAACGATGAGTGAACTAGTGGGACATGATACATTGCAATGTTGGTCGCAGCTAAGGAGACCCAGGGCAGGACAAGAAAAGAAGGGAAGGTAGACAGAATGTCAAAGATGGGCCTGCAGAAGTCTCTGGTGGCAACAAGGACTGAGGGACAGAGGGAGGAAAGACATAGAGGAGATGCAAGAATGGAGAAGATGGTTTCAGCTCTTCAAGGCAAGCGAGGTGGACAACACAGGGATTCCACAAATATTACCCCATTGCTGCAGGTATAACAGAATCTTGAAAGTCTATCTGAAACCTTCACTGCCCCCTTTTTACCCACAGCAAGATCAACATGGGGCTCTTCTGAGCTTCTTTCTTCACCGTTTATTGGCCCAGGGCTGAGCAACCATTTCTCTTCTCCCATCTCCTTCTGAAGGCCAGAATGAAACTACCCAATAGCCACCCAACAGGACATGCTGTGCTGGGAGCTACTGAGGTGAGGGGAAAGGAGTATCATCAGCCTTTTATCATTTGTCCCTTTATAACACTCAGAGATCCCTCTGGATTTTCTTCTATTGAAAACCCAGAACAATTCAAACATTCCAGATTTTTTAAATTAGTTTAGCATAATGATTTTCCCCCTTTCAATATAATTTGCTTTAAAATTACAAAATTATGCATGTATTTCGTATTTTGCATTGGTCATGAATCAAGAGCCATTTTGGTGTAGTCATTAAGGCATCAGGCTAGGAACCGGGAGTTGATGAGTTCTAGTCCAGCATTAGGCATGATAACCTTGGGCCGGTCATTTTCTCTCAGCCCTAGGAAGAAGGCAATGACAAACATCTTCTGAAAAATCTTGCCAAGAAAACTGAAGGAACTTGCTTAGGCAGTTGCTAGGAGTGAAAAAACAGATAAAGGCACACATAGTCTGTCTGTCTGTCTGTCTGTCTGACTGACTCTCTCTCTTTCTGTCTCTCTCTCTCTCTCTCTCTCACACACACACACACACACCTGAATGGAAAGTTCTTCCTTGTACATTATTAAGTGATTAAAGCAGAGTATGGAAAATATTGTATAACTACAAATTACTGAGGCTTACAGAAACCCCTGACTTTATTTATACATTCTTAACTTCAGCGCTTACCTCCCTTAACTCATTGTCCAAGGCAATGTGTTCCGAATGCTGTCGAATACGGTCTTTCCTTCGCTGGGCAGTAGTACTGCGACTCACCCACCGACTGCAATCATTTAATAGAAAGGAAGCAGTGAGAATAAATTGTAACCAATGTCATACCTGCTCATTTCAGAGAAAATCACATTCTTTTTTATTCACAAACCTCATAGCTCAGAAAGGGAATTTGCACAGGAGGGCACATTATGAACCAGAAAAAAACAAATTGAAGGAAATAACTCAGAAAATAGCCAATGGAATCATAAAGTTAAAAGCAGGGCTGGGCTTCAAAAATTTTAGCAAAGGGTTCTCTGCCCGGTTGCTGGGTAAGTGTGGCCATTGTGGGCATGGCCTAGTCAGCCTCCTGAACCACTCGGGAGGCTTTCTTCGAGCCTCTGGAAGGGCGAAAATAGACTCCTCAGACTCCAGAGGCTCTCTGGAAGCAGGAAACAGGACCTTTTCCAGTCTCCCCAAACTTCCAGGAGGCCCATTTTTCACCCTCCCCGAGCTCCTCACTTACCTGTATCTAAAATGGACCGCATGAGGACTCTGGGGGGTCCAGGATGGGCAGGGCTGGCTAGGAGTGGGATTTGGGGGTTCTTTGAACTGCACAGAATCTTAGCAAGGAGCTCTCCCGAACCCCTGCAAACGCCCAGCAACCCACCTCTGGTTAAAAGAATCTCAAAGGTTGTCTAGACTCTAGACCAACCTATCTCAGTGGTTTTTCATTCATGAAATTATTTCCATATACAGGAAGGCTTAACCAATTTTTTTTTTCTTTACAAAAGTACAGGAAAAATGTAAATCACAATGGTGGGTTATCTGATCTCATGTATAGTTTCTGATTATTTTGCCACATGTATTGTATTACATGCAATACTTAAGTTCTTTTATAGGTAATTACAAAGGATTACAGAATAATTAGCTGAGATTAGCATATTAGCAATCTTATTTAATCATTTCAATTTTTTAACAATCATTTCTGATTACTCCAAGTTAACTAACACTTAGAAATCAATTGAGAAAAAAACTAAATGAAGATATGAGGTTCTGCTTAATTAAATTGCTTTTTAAAATCAGAATAAGGAGCATAAGAATAAGAATGGAAGTCTTAAAATTTTAACATTGGACTAAATTTGGAAAACCTATCTGTTGACACTATTCCATTAGCAAGGTTTGAATGTAACGGCCAGTGCAGAAAGAGTTGTAAGATAAGCTTCTATACCGATCTACATAAGGGCAGTACATAAGTTATGCTACTTATTATGAACTGCATAAGGGCAGAGGATGCTCTCATTGTGATTTCTGGATATTCTTCAGGAAACTGGCAGAAAGTACATTAGATAGTGTTCCTAAAACCTCTGCCAGATATATTGTAAATGTAATTATAGTTGGCTGGGAGGTTTGGGAGTTATAGATCCAGTATCTAGACAGCACCAGGTAGAATAATTTGGGGGGAAGGAAGAGATTACCCATATTTCCAGTAAATGAAGGAAATAGCATGATTATATTGCTATACACAAACTATGATTATAAAATGCTTTATACTGCCTACTTGTTATTGATGGGCCCAGCTGCCAACACATCTGATTGAAGTTTGGGGAAGAAACCTTGCTCGTATTTGCCTTGACCTATCTTCATATCAAGCAAATGTGGATGAATTGCAGCATGATCCATCTTTATCAATCGTTGTTCAATTGCCTGAGCTGAAAGCAATAAACAAATTTATATGAAATGCTTAGCCATTTTTAAACAGAGAAATCTTACCTATGTACAGTAGTATCACAGATACTGTTGCATCTGATATTATCGTATCATTTCATTCAGAGACAAAAAAAATAGCCACTAATGGATGCCGTTATTCAAAATTTTTGAAAAGCTAGATGTCAAAAAAGGAAAGTATGGGGAATTTCTTCATTCCTGATAAATCACTGGGGTTGTACAGAGAAATAAAAAGCCGTACTAAAGATTGTTGGATGGTCAACAGTTTGAAGTTGGGGAAATCAAAGGGAAAAATGTAGGCCATCTCTCAGAGAGTTCTTTAAGATAAATTTAGAAGCTATGCGAAAGAGAGAAATTCCACCTCTTTCCTCAATATCCTCAATTTGTTATATAAAAAAGCTTCAGCTAATTAGAGCTACCCTTTATGTCACTTCAACTTCTGTCATCGTCTTAGATTAAGACAATGTGTAAGGGGAAATAATTTTAAAGCCAATTATTTAAATGCAACTTTTTCTAAGTTGAGACTGCTGAAAATCATCAAATTTCAAAATTTATTTCAGTCTCCAACCATCAGCTATGACCATCAGTTATTGAGGTACTATTTATTTAGAATAATTGTCTGCCATAAGAAATCTCCCATAACCCTTTGGTTTCATCATCATGGCTAAACCAGATGGTAATTGTACTCCTAAATGTATACAGTCTTCCAACATTTATTTAAAGTAGAATTTTGGTATGTTGCATGAACTTTTATTGAGCTCATATAAGATCTCAAACTGCAATTTCTGAAGTTTGTGAAAATTCAGCTACAACATGCATTTTAAGATCTATGGTAGAGGTTCTCATCTTAATATAGAATAGCTCTGAGTTGTAGAAAAAAAATCATACCCCCATATGAATCATACTTTTAAGAAAAGCTATTTATCAATAGTTAATTGTTATAATGTGCTTTTTTTGATGGTGTATTTGAAAGATATTTGGAAGTTTCCACATGGCATAAAATATAGTAGTTATTGCTTCTCAATCTCAGCAATGGGGAAAAGTGTGGGCTTCAACTCCCAGAATTTCGTAGCCAGTCAATACCTCTTAAGAGTCTACACTTCTTCACAGTTTCTGAGGTTGAGAAATGCTGCCATTAATCAACTGATTAACCACTGTTGCTATCAGAATCAGTAATCACTGATAACTAGCTTCTGGGAGCAATTCATTTAACCCCTTAGAACCCTTACTCATGTTTATTTCCCATCCTTGGATTAAAAAGACATCATTTCAACTTGAATGATGTAATATATTCAATTCTCTCCTTAATCTTCCCAACCTCTCCACAAAATAGTCACCAAATTTGGAGTTAGCGCACTAGCTATACACTTCTGCAGCCTTAGGAGATCAACAGCAGCTCCTGTGCAGAATAAAGTTGAATTTATTCTGACTATTTTTAGATTTTTGGGGGGGTTAAACTTGTTGCAGTAACTTTTCCTAATGACAGATAGCCCACTAGAAAACTACAGAGGAACAAACAGAAAGTATGTTAGAATAAACAAGGCTCAACTCGGACACTGGAGCATTTTTAGATTCACTTAAGAGACTTAAATATACTTTTACACAAATGGACAAAAACACAAAGAAATTTACTATTCCTAAATAAATTACAAGTGAAAATCTTAATATTTTAACTCAGACAATTCCAAAGAACAACAAGGCTATTTTTCCTCGTTATTAAAAGAAGTCATTTAATGTAAAAAAAATCTACTGATACCTGCTTCTTTTAATGTGGTGCATTTCTGGTATGTCGATGTTCTTAACGAGGGAATCCTGACATAGAGTCTCATTTTTTCAATTCGAGAGTCAAACACTCGCAGAAATGGGTCTTTTTCTTCCCATTGGGACATAATTTTATTGTCAATGAATGTTGCAAACATTTGGGTTTCAATGAAGTGGGAGAGGAAAGGAAGGTAAGGCTCTGGTTGATCTGAGAGAAATGAAGCCTACAGAGAGGGAGAGAGGAATCAAAATGAAACAAAACTAGTTATATTTTTAAATATACTTGTGTCATTTCATTATTTGCTCATATGCAAGGTCCAATAACCAAAGATAATTGCAATAGAGAAAAATCAATAGAAGGCTGGATTTCATTGTGCAGAAAACAGCTGAGAAATCTACCAATCAGTACAGTGGTACCACAATGAGTTCCAAAAAGGATTATCCCATATAGAATAATGTAATGAATCACAAGGCAGCTGACAACAAGAAGTTCTAGTTTGTGCAGTGAATACCAAACAAACTAGGAGTACTGGGAGAAAATTCAATGAGTTTCAAAGCAGTTGAGTGCCAAGATACCGTTGTATCTGCTTTAAATTTTCACAGCACGATTTATCTGGAATGAGGAATACATAAAACTTTAGGGAAGAAGATGAAAAACAAGAGATATTTCCCCGTGTTATTTCTCTTATAAATTATGTTCACATCAGTCACCATATCATTATTTGGTGGGCTATAAGAAGCATGACTACAATGGAGAGGGAGGGTATGCTCCACTCAATTCACTCAAAAGATAATTGGGTGAGAGCAGGAAACTTGTTTTATTGTCACTCTGAATGCAATCATGGGCAGTAAACAGGTAGAGATTGACAACTTTCTTCGGAGCTAAATATCTGGGGCTAAATACCTCAGCAAATGAGGGCCTGAACCAGTTCACAGGAAAACTGCATAAAAGTATTTTCTGCAAAGAGGTGGAATTACACCTCTTTGCAAATCCTATGGGCCTTTCCACCCATGAATATTTAATAAATAAGAGGGGGGAGGGGAGAACAAGGAACAACAGGCTTGTGTTAATGCTGAATTTCAAAAGGGGGAAAATATCAAGAATAATTTAGAGAATAAACTATTCTATTTATTCTATTCTATTTAACTATTTAATAGTTTAGAGAATAAACTATTCCATGAGAATAAACTAATAGTTTAGAGAATAGTTTAGTTCAGAGAAATGTGACTGAATTTCTTCTCCAGTCTAGTTCCTCTCGCCCATTTTGCAAACCAACTGTGCACATGAAATTATCTTAGACAAAGTCACATTATTTGGATGATCTGTTGATGTATCCAACAAGGTAGTCCTCAATATTTAGGACAGGGGTGAGATTTAACCAGTTTTAGTACCAGTTCGATGACTACTTTTTCAGATTATGCTAGGTGTGCAGCATTTGAAAAGTCTCTTTTTTCCTGCTTTTTCATCCTCAGCTGTGCTGCACAAAGCAGCTGAGATTGAAAAAGCAGGAAATAAAGGACAGGTAAGAGCCCAGCGGGTGAGTGGGTCAAACAGCAGGAGACACAGAACCGGTTCCTTGTCTGCTGCTCTTCAGAGCTACCGGTTCTGTAGAACTGGGCAAAACCGGAAGCATCCGACCCCTGATTTAGGAGCAGAATTTCCATTGCAAAGCAAGGCAGTTGTTAAAGTTGGTCACACATACAACCTTTTTGCCATAGTTAAGAATATCATTGCAGTTGTTATGTGAATCATGTGGTCATTGAGCAAATACCCGCTGACTTCACTTGTCACAAACTGACTGGGAAGGTCATTAAAGATGTTCACAAGAAGCCAGGACACTGTAAATGTCATAAATACATCTTAATTGCCAAGCACCTAAACTTTAATTGCAAGACTGTGGAGATGCTGAAACAGTTGTATGTGCAAGTACCTGTCAAAGTCACTTTTTTCAGCGCCATTGCAACTTTGAATGGATGTTAAACAAATGGTTGTAAGTTGAGGACTACCTGTAGTATGCCTTTAATAAAAAACTTAAGGAAAAGGTCTGGGTCAACCTTATTTAAAATTGTCCCAAAGAAGTTTTTTCAAGAGGCAACTGGACTTTCTGTTTTTTCTTTAAAGACTTTTTGCTTCTCATCCAAGAAGTTTCTTCAGCTTCTTCAGAGCTGAAGAAGCTTCTTGGATGAAAGCAAAACACCTTCAAAGAAAAAACAGAAAGTCAGTTGCCTCTTGAAAAAGCACCTTTGGGACAACCATGACCTGGATGACTGAGAATCTCCATCTCTTTTTAATTCAAGGAAGGTTGAATATAGCAATATATGAGCTAACAGTGAGCTTTGAATATCCTAAAAATAAGGGTTGAAATTAGCTTAGAGCAGGGGTGGGATAAATGGCCCTTTTATGACTTGTGGATTTCAACCCCTAGAATTCCTGAGCCAGTGATACTGGCTCAGGAATTCTGGGAGTTGAAATCCTCAAGTCATAAAGAGGCCATCTTTCCCCACCTCTGACTTAAAAGAAAAACAGTTTGGCTTCTTTTACTTTGTCAAAATTCTGCATCTGTTCCCTGTTGGTCAGCCAAGATTCCCTGTCTTGTGCCGCTTGAATGACAAAAGCCTCATAATCAGAAAACATCTGCATGAAGCGGTTGGCGAAGACCTCCCGGAGCTGGACGTTCAGCTTGTAATCCTTCAGTTCTTGTTCATCACAGTGGCGTTTAAGATCCATTTCTTTTTCTGCCAAAGAAGCAGTAATAGCCATTTTGTCTACTGCCACTCCTGTCCTCTTTGCCAAAGCGTGGAGGCGGGCGATTGTCTCGTTGCCTTTGAGCAGCTCATAGACGTTGATGGTGTTGCTGGGCACATTTCCGTTCTTTTTGTCATTGGCCAAGTCGTTAAGGACAAGGTTTTTTAACTTGGCCGCATTATCATTACAATGATGATGACCTTTGAGGGGAACCCCAAACTGAAGGAGAACCTCTGAGATTTCTTGGATGAAATTCAGCTTATTGGGAAACTGGGGAAGCTCTTCTGGTAGTTCAATGAAGTGATTATCAATATCCACAAAACACAGGTTGGCCTGGAAAAGAGAAAATAAATCGTTTTGACAACAGAGGTAGTTTATTTCTTGTAGGTTTACACTGAGAATAGAATATGTAGATATAAGGATTTAGAATGAAATCTTCTGTTCAGATAAGCAAATACTATTAGTAAATTCAATATTCAATATATGTTTACGTTAGGCCCTTGGGGATCATTACAAAAACACAAAAAGGAACAAAAGGAACACCTTTCAGTGTTTGTATGCAAAGCGCAGACATTATTGTGTGGCTCTGAAGATATCAGTTATCCAGTATTGTAAATCCAATATTGTAATGTTAGCTTTTTAAGGATAATTAGCATGTCAGTTATTATGCCTGAAGCAGCTAAATAAACCTGTTTATCCCTATGATTTATTTAAACTGTACAACTAATTGGGAGCTCTGGCTTGTTCTTCTCTAAACAAGCCAAGAACAAGCCAACGTTTCGAGTTGACATGTGACTCTGAATAACCCACAAGTGCCATGGAACAAGCAGTTTTCATTTTTAAATAAACCAGAAAGAAACATTCTGCCTTGCCCCCAAATTAACAAAAATACCTGAAATATAGGAAGGAAAATGTTTATTAGAAAATCCTTGGGGGACATGAAAAATTAAATATTTTTATGCTTCTTTCAAATTAATTGGAACCAATGCTGGGCTACTCTGTTTACAAGATCAATTTAGCCCAATACCTTTGCTTATGTTTATAAGTACAGTTTGTAAGTACAGTAGAAAGGAAACAAAATTTCCTGCCTAAGCTGTTGCTTGACAATAAAGCCAACTGTCACCATGATATATTCTCTGAAACGTAAATCTCTATTGGGGACTGAAGAGTGAACTATATTAAGGACTTTGATAAAACTAGTAAAAGCCCAGATACAGAGGGATGCTATGGAAAAGACTAATTCTTCTTTTTAGATTGAACTCACTGTGACTTACTACAAGATTTGCCTGTTTTAAGTGAACTGAAGCAAGTTTATTTCTCCCAAAAGCCAATGAAATTAAATCTGAAACACACTTGAAAAAGGATAGCATCATACCTACATATTTATAAAGGTAATGACAACTCATTCTTTTTAACCTTTGAATGGATGTTTCATTGTTATGTTAAAGAACTCTACTTTTGAGAACATGCTTCTAAAAAGAGTGGGAAGGATTATAGCTTGAACTAAAAGCCAACATTTCATTAATCACGATGTTGAAATGTTGAAAAATACTTTTAAAAGACACTATTAAACAGTGAAAGACTCCAAAGTTATTTTTTGGTAGGCTATATGTAGAATTCATTTCTCTGGGATTAATATACTTATTATTTTAGATAGAGAAAGGCATTTGCAAGTTTATTAGAAAATCCTTGGGGGACATGTAAAATTGTCTGCAGTACTATAATTCTTTCTCCTCTTTCAGATCAAATAGACTACCATCTATCAAGAGTTGATTTAAAAGGCTTCTTAAACCCTACTTAATATTCCAAAAGTGCAGAATGAGATTTGAACCAAGAGGAAAATCTGAAGAGATCATCTTTTCCAAAAGCATCTCATGACAAGATGATGGCTAAGTAGCACCCTGAAGAGTGTCTTATGACCAGCTGTTAGAATTTTATCCCAAATGCACAAGTGGTTTTAATTTAGACCCTGAAGTAGCATCTGGTCCTAACAAGAAAAAGAAGGTAGAATTTAACAAATGGTTCCTGGCATTCCTACATTAAAAACTGGAAAGCTGCTTTAAAAAGCCCATTATTAAATTTAGTCTCCAGTTTTCTTCCCCTTATTTGTGATGCTGGTTGCATTTTCCTAACCTGATGTGTCTCATATATATTGATCTGAGAAGATGCAATCTCAGTATATACAAAAACAGCTTCAACAAAAATTAATGTAGGCAATATACATGTCCCCAGGATAATGGTGCAGGATCGAATATGAGTTGATCAAAAGGACCAGAATAGTCTGGAGAGAAAGAAGTTACTGAGAATAGGCTCCAGCACAAGTCCAAAAGCTTGCAAGAACAGAAAATAGGATAGGATAGGATAGGATAGGATAGGATAGGATAGGATAGGATAGGATAGGAATAGAATAACAGAGTTGGAACAGATCTTGGAGGTCTTCTAGTCCAACCCCCTGCTTAGGCAGGAAACCCTACACCACTTCAGACAAATGGTTGTCCAATCTCTTCTTTAAAACTTTTAGTGTTGGAGCATTTACAACTTCTGGAGACACATTGTTCCACTGATTAACTGTTCTAACTGTCAGAAAATTTCTCCTTAGTTCTAAGCTGCTTCTCTCCCTGATTAGTTTCCCCCGATCAAAGTTTCCACCCACTAAAACTCTGGTCCCAATGACTGACTCAGATTGGATCCTGCAAAAAATCCATAACTGCAAGGATTTGCAAATTAAAGTCCAAATAATTCCTTAAGACAGAGGCTGTAATATTTAACCCAACTACCACTGTCAGAGCAAGTACTACAACCAAACATTTGTTTTCTATAGCTCTTTATTTACAAACAGACACAACTGTTTCTAAAACTTAATTTGGCTGATGGTGCAAACCACAGAAGTACATTCCATGATTTATTTATTGTGATTTGCAAACCAACAACCTTGGACTGTCTCTTCCAGACAAATTGAAAATTGAAGATCAAGAAGAAAATCATAGGAGGAAAATAAACCAGAATTTGCATATGTTGGTTTTTTTTAAAAAAAAACTAATCAAAAGCAAGCATCTCTGACCTCTTTTTCAGCTTGGCAGATGGTGGAAAAAAATGAAGGGGAGAATAAATGATAAACTATGCTAAACGCATGCAGATTTCATTCAAACCTTTATCTAAATGTACAGCAAGTCTTTTTATCATTTCCTCCCACCCCTCAAAGAGGAGCAAGTTCCTTGTAATATTAATTATTTACTGTGGCTGCGTAGTGTGTTGAGTTTCATCTGTATATACAACGCCTTTTTCCAACACCTTAAAATGGATGCATCTTTTTAGAAGACCAAGCAACTGCTTTCTTTAGTGAACCTTGTAATCCTAGGAAATGTCAAACCTGCTTTAACATGCTCAGTTCATTTTCTTGCACCTTCCAAGGTACACCCACATAAGAATTGACCTGTTGTAAGAATTGAAGCCAATGAAATGGGAAGCTTTGATTTTTATGCCAGAATATCATTTTATAAGCAGACAGATAGCAGAAACCTTCAAGATTCAGAAAACAGAAGTCAAAGAGGCCCAGGATTTTAAACCTAAAGATATAGAGAGGACAAGGCCACCAAGTACTGTTAAGATGTCCTTGTACCTATGGCCTCTTATTTCTCAGCAGTAAATTTTCTTACCTATCTTCTTGTGTGTCTGCCTGGGAAAGTGAAGTGGGGAGATATTTTAATTACAGTGCCTGGATCTAATTGTTGACACTTCCCTGTTCTGCATTCACAAGATATATTTGAATTTCCACTCACATCAATGTAAACAATCAGAACGCCCAACAAAGTCTTCACCCAGGGAACCATAACTTTGTACTGGAAATGCTGCTGTTCATTTATTTATTTGGAAGATTTATTTGCCATCCACTCAGTCTCAGGGACTCTGGGTGGCTTACTAACAGTAAAAACTCAGCATATATTAAAAAAAAAAACCCAATAACCCCTCACCCCTTAACAGGAGTGAAATGAAGCATTTTACTGGCTCCATCTCACTCTGAGTTTCCCAGGCCCATTGACAGAACCAAGTCTTCAGGGCCTTACAGAATTGTGTCAAAGTGGGGGCTAGTCTAATCTCTGTGGGGATGATAACCCAAACGAAAGGAGCCACCGCAGAGAACATCCCATAAGTTGTACCACCTGAGGAGACGGGACCTACAACATTCCTTGCCTTGCCTCTCTAGCGGATATAACCAGCAAGAGACAGTCCCCTCATATAACCCGGTCCTAAGCCATGAAGGGCTGTAAGCAATGTTTACCTCTTGAGGAAGTTCCAGCTTAGAACGATCTGTTCCCTCTTTGGATTGGAGGCCCATCAAGTAAGGTACAGGAGCATCCAGGAAATGTAAGAGTGAGGCTGGAAGGATGGGGACATACACGTGTTGCCACTGGAATGGGAATAGCAGAGTAGTGATCCCTTCCGCAACAGTCATCAGACGCTGATAGTCTAAACAAAGAAACCCAAAACAGAATTGTCTCTAAAATACCATTACTTTCAAAATCTCATGTACATTTCAATGCCCAGCAGATGACAACTGCAAAGCAATTTTTAAATCCACAGGATACACATTGTAATAGGTATTTATTGACTTGATTTAATGTGTAGTAGGTTAACCTCCTACTAACCTGTTTAAATTGGGTTAAATTATTAACTCTAGAACTGCCATTCAAAACAAAAAATGTTTAGACAGCATGCAAATTTACTTTAAGACAGAATGAGAATTAATTACAGAGGTTAATCCTTAGGAGGTATTTTAAACCCATTTCCATAAAGTACTCTCTTCACAAGCATTTTGACAGCATTTTATTCCAACTGATTATGGCAAATCAAAATTCAAAGAACTAGCAGCTGTCACCAGTATTAACAGCACCACTTTCTGAAACTTAAATATTCATAACAGTAATGTAATTTTTGATTAATGAATACACAATTCTCACAGTTTAAGCTCAAGTACAACCCATGAATAAAATACAGATGTGTTAAACAAGACAAGAAGAAGTTAAGCACCAGGGCTTTGTCTATATTTCTAGTTCCAAATAAAACGAGTGGAATACTAAAGAAAAACATTCAAAATGGGTGCTTGAGAAAGAGATAATTTAAATACTATTTCAAAAACTGATTTTGAGTGGTGCCTCTAAACCAGGGGTGTCAAACTCACATCGTCACAGCGGCATCATATGATGACTTTCCCCCCCCCTTCACTTACACTGGGTGTGGGTGTGGCCAGCACGTGACACATCTGTGCCACAGGACACGGGTTTGACAGCCCTGCTTTAAACAATGACATCAGAAAATATAGATCAGTTCAATTTGAGACGTACGTACTGTAAATATCACACATCACCAGTTATATGACTTCCCATTATCTCTCTGCTGGGGAAACATTAATGAGGAATAAAACTACTTTATTTCTCAAATATGCTACCCATGTTTATGCCTGATCTACATCAGAGTACATTATCAAGTTTCCAGCATGAAAAAAACCAGTTTGATGAGCGTTCATGCAGGAATTTAAATTTGAATGACAAGGAAAGAGGCCCCTGGAAATCTACAGTTTTCTTTAATTCCAACCTAATTAATCCTTCCCAAGAACAGTAAAAGCCAGACAAAATAAACTTTTGCAAAAAACAAGAACGCTATTTTGACTTCCTCAACCACCTGAGGCACATTAATAATGAAACCAAAGTTTGTAATGTTCTCATTGACAATACACTGGAGTGTCATTCCTTCTTTCTTGCTCGCGTTCTGAGCTAATCTAAAAGTCCATGTCTCCCACAGTTCTCCATTAAATATAATGGATTTGCACTCCAGCTTCAATGAGCCTATCAGTCAGTCACCAAACATACACTCCACCAAGTACAGTATCCTAAATCAACCTTCTCAGCTTTACGCATCTCAGAATTCTCAGCAGGCGTAGCCTATGGCAGTGTTTCTCAGCAACTTTAAGAAATATGGACTTCAACTCATGACTGGCTGGGGAATTCTGAGAGCTGAAGTCTACATATCTTAAAGTTGCCAAGATTGAGAAAGACTGGCCTATAGTTTATGGCAGCCCTATCAAGACCCATGGGCTGGATATAGCCCATGCAGGCCACGTCCACCCCAGCTCCGCAAAGGCAGAAAACATTGTGAAACATCACAATACGGCCCGTAATGTGAGCAGGTTTGATACCCCTGGTTTGTGGGCTAGGGTTTCTAGGAGCTTCAAATATAGAGGGCAACCCTGCTGTATTAAAGAGGAGGAGGAAGAAGAAGAGGAGGAGGATGCCATACTTGCTATCAGACACCATTTGTTGAAAAATAGAGATGCCCATAGACTTCCCCAGTCCCCTGCTATGATTTGGGGCAAAAATCCAATTTTCTGGTTTTGCAGAATCTCAGTTCTTCAAAGCAGAGCACTGGCTTCTGAAGTGGCCAGGAGTTTCATTTCCATCAGGACAGGAACTCCAGAAAATTTCAGAATGCTCTTGGAAGAGAAAACTATCAGGCCAAAAGCAATATTTTGTTTTTTGTTGCTATTGTGGTTGCTGCTATTAATTATCAGACAATGCAGGTAGTCCTCGACTTACGACAATTGAGCCCCAAATTTATGTTGCTAAGTGACACATTTCATAAGTGAGTTTTGTCCCATTTTACAACCTTTCTTGCCACTTGGTTCTTAAATGAATCTGGTTCCCCCATTGACTTTGCTTGGCAGAAGGCTGCAAAGGATAATCACATGATCCCGGGATACTGCAATTGTCATAAATATGAGCCAGTTGCCTCCTAGCATCTGAATTTTGACCACATGGCCATGGGGTGGCCACAATGTAAAAAGTAAGTGTAAAAAGTGGTCATAAGTCATTTTTCAGTGCTGTTGTAACGGTCACTAAATGGTTTTAAGTGAAGGACTACCTGTATTTAGAAGGAAGGGGAAAAACCTTCTGGTAATTTTATCATATTTCATAGATATATTACTGTGTTTTGGTAAACTGCTTTGGAAGCTCTGCTGAGGAATGGTATATGCCAGAAGTCTCCAAACTTGACGACTTTATATTCTGACCCAAGCCTTGTTCAAATCAAACAAAGGCAAAACATAGATAAAAGTAAATTTTTTTTAATGGGTCTCTGTAAATTCTGTTCATTCACAGCAAAGCGCAATTAAAAATAATTGTCTCAGATAAGAGCAAGCCCTGTCAAGGTTGTGCAAGGCTGCCAAGAACACAAGATTAAGTGCAAGGAAATATTCAAAGTCTCTGAAAACAAACCAGGATAGACCGAACTTCCACGAGAACTTGAAGTGCAAGAACTTCTTTGCTTCCTGCAAAGAATCCCATCTCCTTCGAGCAGCCCTGTGCGCACGCGCACTGGGCACAGGCTCCTTGGGGTCCTCTGCATCACTGCTGCCAGACTCCACAAGCTCAGAAACATCCACTCTCTGGATAGTCTTGGCCCCATCCCTGCATCACAGGCAGGCCCCTCATCCGAGTCCTCGCTCTCAGAGACCTCAGCCGTCCGCACCTGTTGCCGGCGAACCACCACACTTTAAGACTATGCTGGCTGAGGAATTCTGGGAGTTGAAGTCCACAAGTCTTAAAGTTGCCAAGGTTGGCGACCCCTGATATATAATATCATTAAAAAGTTCTTGGGGGGGTGCTATTAAATGCTCTTGGACAGAGAAGGGCTTTGTAATGTTATCTGGGAATGATTTTGAGGGGTGCAGGAATATATGCTGCTTAGGGAACCCTCAGACAAGAGAGGGAGGAACCCCCAGTAACTTAAGGTCAGAAGAAGAGATTTAGCAAGAACTTGCCCTAAGAAATCAGGCTGTCAAAAGGCAGGAGATTTGTATTTTCAGACTTTCAAGACTTTGTTCCTGTAGCTTTACAATAAAGTAGAATTAGCTCATCTGGTACTGTTTCCTATCTGGTTTAGCTGGAGGGCTGACAGACTTAAAAGTAAAAGGTTAGAAAATTCTATTTCCTTCTTTGGATTATTTGTAGATTCGCTTACATTCTATGTATATGCAGAACTAACAATTTAATTTGTCCTCCAACCTCAATCTTTTGGCAATCATATTTTATTACATTTCTCTGGAAACCTGTGTTATCAGTCTCAAAATAGTACTATTCCTAAACTACTGAAAAATCTATTCTTTCTCCATCCAACAAATTTTATTACATTCTTTATTGGCATAAGAAAACTTCCATGTGGAAAATTATTTTAAAGAAGCTAATCACTCTCAGGGATAATTGCTTTCAAAATATGTATGGTGTCTCCTCAAAGCTATTTAAAACCATTTTCCTAACTTCCAGACAATTATAGCTTTCTTGGAAGATGGTTACTGCTTTTGGTGTCAATGTCCTGTCTAGCTTGTGCCTGCAGGTAATATTGGAAACTTTCAAAAACTCTTGTCAGTTGATTTATTTTTTGCAATCTTGCACAGGGAGAAGATGTGGTTGTAATTTTTGCAGTAAGGAGTGACCCATAATTAATAAATCTTAATAAATCCCTTCTTAGCCAAAAAACCTCTGTGGTTGGCATATGGTAGGCAGTTCAAGCTTTCCCTCCCTTTATCCACATCATTCAGTTGATAGATTTCTTTTCTGTCTGACTGACTGACTTCTTATATGGCATTATATAAGGAATCCTGATGGTGCAGTGGTTAGAATGCAGTACTGTGGGCAAATTCTGCCCACAGTCTGGAGTTTAATCCTGACTGGTCCAAGGTTGACTCAGCCTTCTATCCTTTCAAGGTCGGTAAAATGAGAAGCCAGATTGTTGGGAGCAATATGCTGGCTCTGTAAACAGCTTAGAGAAGGCTGTAAAGGATTATAAAGTGGTATATAACTCTTAAGTGCTAGTGCTATTTTGGAGGCAAATGATGCCAGGTTATCCAGTGTGCTATGGAAAGATCTATATACATAGAAAAGGGAGAGAAAATTTATCACTGGTCCTCAGTATTAATTTCTTGATTAAGTTTGTTTGTTTGCTAGACAGGAGATAGCGTTTAGAAACCATAGACCCATCTTCCTCCGTCCAACGAAACATCAGAATACCTTTTCCTTTTTATGAAAACACCCTTTATTGTGGTGCTATAAGAGCCATATCATCACAATGTTACATTTGTTGGCATCAATATTTTGGAAAATGAGAAAAAAACTCAAAATCACAGTCAGGTTAAGAGAAGTCCACTTACCTTGAGAATAAAGAAGAATCTGCATTTCTAGGAGGACGCATGTAAACACCTGAATAAGATTCTCCAAGCCCAGCAGCTCAAAGGCTTCCCGGAGAGCATAGTCATAGAGGGGGAGTTCATTGGGGCCTGGTCTCTGGCAGACAATAGGCTCATAAACCCCATAGAATTTGAGGGACCTTCCTGGGGGCGGAAGGGGTACTTCATAAAGAATGTTATGTATGTAGCTTTCCAGAGGCAAAGGTGGGGGTTTCTGACAAGTGACTGCTTTGTAAAGCTGGATGAGGAATTTCTTGCAGGCTTGCATGAAAGGCAGGGGAGCAATGACACATATACACTTGGAAACATACAGTGTGTCCCTGTTGATGTCATACGAGTTGCAGCGCTGCATTTTGGCCAGGGACGTGGAGTCTCCTTCATCCAGGCTGCTGGCCAGAGAGTCCATGCTGCATGACGACGAGGCACAGACGCTGTTGCATTGCTCTGCGTTGTGCATCTGATAAAGCGTTTGCATGGCCGCGCAGATCTGCTTGCTCGTGACCTCCTCAAAAAACGTGAGTACAAATCCGTAAGTGCGGGACCCATCTTCCCGAGTAATGATGAACGAATGGAACTGGGGATCTCTGAAGTCTGACTGAGTCCTGAAGGACAGCCCTTTGGGCATACATAGCTGTGAGAAGAGACAAAGAAAAATACACCTATCAGCTGCATCGTAATGTCTATTATAGCCATTCCTATACTGAAAAATCTATCAAGGTTTTCCCTGCCCAGTTGTGTCCATCTTTAGGGGGTGTGCTCATTTCCATTTCCTAGCTGAGTGAGCCAGTGTTGTCTGAAGAAGCTTCCAGAGTCCTGTGGCTGACATGACTATACACTGAGGTGCATGGAATGCTGTTATGTTCCCAGCACACTGGTACCTATTTATCTACTCACACTTGCATGCTTTTAAACTGCTAGGTTGGCAAGAGCTGGGCCAGAAATAGGAGCTCACCCTATCATGCAGTATTTGGGTCTCAAACTGCCAACTTTTCAGTTGACAAGGCCTGGGTCTTAACCTACTCTGTGTTGTACATAGTACTTATTTGATAAAGCAAATAATGCTTTTTGACAAGAGATTAAGGCTGAAAAAAAGTCTCTACTTTCTTACCATTTAGTTAAACACAACATTCTTAAAGTCACAATTCCCAGTCTCAAGCTCCACTGATTTTTGCATAATTGTGTAGCGATGAAATTTGCCATAGTTCTTAAAATTAATTTATAGCTTTGTGAATTAGCTACAGATTTATCAAGTTAACAAAAAGCCTATTTCCTTAGCAAGTAATGGGCATTATATAAAATTGAAAAAGATGTGAATATTACATGCATGTCAATTATATCACCCAGTGTTAAGGCTAAAAGTATAGGCATAGTCATATAATTTAATAGTAGCAAATATTTTGTATCTCAATTCAAAATGTGTGTCTAAACACCATATCTAAAGGAAATCCAATTCATCATTAGACAAATACACTAATCTGCATAAAACTCTCTTGGAAACAATCTTCTGGAAATATTTCATGAAAAAAGAGGAAAAGATGAGGAAAGTGAAGCATGAGTTCACTACAGTATTTCTGATGTACTTGTTAAAGTGTATGAAAGGAGATTTTCATGAATTTTGTTAGCATGAGTTTCATTACAGCAACACTTCAAGTGCCAAAGCTGCCAAACCTTTGGAAGTCTCATGAAGCTTTTAAAAAAATTGTGCTGTCTACTAGCGTATGATTGACATGCATCCATGAATACACTGACCCACTGAATGCTCAACATTAGTAGCCAAAATGGCACCAGTTATAAGAGGAATTATCAGCAAGTTTGGAACATTCTCAAAATAACCACAATGGGAAACCCAACAAATTCCCAATTGAAAAAAAGAAATGCTTGGAGCTTCTTGACAAAATATGAGACTGCTCAAATGAAAACCCAGTTTGTACAGATCTAAAGTGTTGATCAATTGGGAGATGATACTTTTGCCACCAACTGAAGGACAGACTCTTATCAATTAGCAAAAGCTGAGAAAGGTCGACCAAGGATGCAGCACATAGACATTTTGATAACCTCTCTGCTCTTAATTAGACTATAATGTGTGGGAACCAGCCAGTTTCCAAGCTAATGGATTCATAATGAATTCTCTGTGTAACTTGAAGAATACACCTGGGTGTGTATGAATGTTTTAAACCATTGAACAAAACCTAAATTGAAAGTAACCTGCTCAAGTGCTTATAGAACTACCAATCTTACTCCCTAACAATTCCCCATAATGCAGCAGGGATTCCCTGAAGCACTTTGCCCAATAAAAGATCAAGAAACAGCCATCATCATATGCAAAAAGAGCAGTTTAAACATGTGTGGTACAACTGTGAAAAGTCTGTAGAAAAACAGAGTTTTGGAGTTCTTAAAATGAAACTGCTCCCTTTCCATTAGCTAACTTCCATTAAACAACATTCTATTGATGTTTTGCAATCTGCAGTTCAATTAGCATATAGTAAAAGCAGAAGGCTTTTCTAGATTAACCTAAAAATATTTGAGCAGTTTCCTGCAAAAAAAAATCACTCGTTAATATAAAAAGCAGACAAAAATGCAAGGTAAGAACAATATTAATTCTGAAAGAAATGAGCAATATTTCTCAGCGCTTAATATTAAGAGAAAACTCTTCATGTTCCACAAGACTTTTGTTTCCATCACTCAACCCTTCATGTTACAATATTACAAAGCTTGAGTACAGAAAGAAAAAAAAGATTTCTGTATTTAACAAATCGTCATTATCTCTTTAAAAGTTAAGAATATAAAAGTTTCAGAAGTCTTGATGATGCCCTGGTGGACATTAGGTTACTCCTCATGAATGTATATACAGCCAGTCCTCAACATATGACTGGTCACATAGTGACCACTCGAAGTTATGATGGACCTGAAAAAGCTACTTATGATCCGAACTTAATGTATTTGGATGCCTGGACACCAACTAGCATTTATGGGTAGTTGCAGTATCCCAAAGAATGTGACTGTGATTTACAACATTTTTTCCAGAAACCATTGTTTACTTCTGGTTTCCAGCAAAAAATACTCCACAGCAAACAACGAGCTCATTTAACAACTGAACACGTAGGGAAAGAAATGGTAGAATCTAATGGCAGAGTTTAAAGAGAGATCAGCCTAGAATCTCTACGAAGCCACAAGTGAGCTAAATTCAACCTCCCTTGAATTCCATTCTGCCTTATCTAATCCCAAGCAGGTTCTGTTGGTCGAGAAGATTCCTGTGCATAGACTATGAGTAGCAATACATCAGTTTAACTGGACCTTCATGGGTGGACTGGTCTTTTGAGCCTGATAACAGCATTTGTTTTATATCGGTACATTAACTTAATGACACAAAAAAGGTCATAAAATCAAGCACAATCATGTGGTGACACGGTTTATGACATTGTGACTTTATAATCAAACTTATGGGCTCAGTCATGGTTGTGAGGGATACCTGTAGCTTATTAAAGAATTCACAATACTTTGACTGTATACAATAATCAGATATTGTGGGAAGCCGTACTATAAGGAATAAAGAGCTTTTATTATGAGTGAGAAGCATAGGGATATTTCATTTGTTGTTATATCATTGAGAAGCATGATACGTTCCAAACTTTCTACTACACAGTGGTAGAATTGCTGTAAGTACTGAGCCTAAGACAAATGTAAAAATACCGACTTATTGAAGGAAAAGACTGGAATTTAGAAAGCATAGGAAATAAAGGTTTGAGGAGGGAGGGTTCAGAAAATACTTTCACTTTAGCTTTACTTAGCTGCATGAAAGTATTTTCTAAGTCTGTGGTTCTCAACTAGAGGTCTGCGTGGGGCTGCAATTACCAGGGGATCCATGAAAACTTGAGCAAGTATTATGATTTAAATCTTGAGTTAAATCTTGGGCTTCCGTGGCCATAGTCCATGACCATAAAAGGTATTTAAGGGAGGGTCCATTGTGAAGAAAAGGTGGAGAACCATGGTTCTAATTTCTCCTCAGGCTGAAGATGACACAGGGACTGAATTCACTTATTGAGATATTTCACAGCCTTGACAGTTAATGAGATAAGCCTCAACAGGGTGACCTCACAGCCATTCATTCATTCATTCATTCATTCATTCATTCATTCATTCATTCATTCATTCATTTATTGGATTTATATTGCTGCCTATTCGCCCATGGCGACTCAGTGCTGACCTATAAACCATGGTCAGGCTAACCTGAACAAATACTGTAACTTACAGTGAAGTGTGAATCCATTATTGATTTCACACATTTGATTACAACCCAATTTTTGGGCATAAATGTATGTATGAATAGAAAAAATTGGGTTAATCCTCCTCACTTAATTAAATTCCCCTATTCAGTTAAGGACTGAAATGGAAATACAGGTGAACTGAAACATGTAAGAAGAGCAGTAGCTGAAGACTAGAATGTGAAACTCCTTTAGAAGACGTTTCTCTACATACCATGTTGACGGCATCTTGATCAAAGGGGTTCCATTCTATGTTTTGGGGATAGTGAGCCAAGACTTTCGACTTGAAAGTTCTTCTCAAGGGACTCTGGTCAAAATTTTCTCCTGCAATAGATTAAGAAGCAACAATCATCACGTCAATGAATTATTTTCAAAGAAAGCTTCAAGTTTGCTCAATCCCTGGTTAAAAAGAACAAAGACCACAGGAAAAAAGAGAAAATATTGTTATGTCTATTTTAAAAAAAAAAACAACCTACCTGAATTTTTTGGGAAAAGGAATAATCCATCATTAAACTGAGCCATACTATGTTCATCCCACTCCATGCAGTGATACTTCTTAATGCAAGTTTAAGGAGATATATTTTTAAATGATAAATATTATCAATATAGTATTTTAAATATTATTTCATATTTTTAATATTGTTTTAAAAATGATATTGAAAGCATCAGGCATTAAAAAAAAACTGATATCATAACAACAGGTGATCTTCAACTCATCATCCCAGTTGAGACCAAACTTTCCATTGCTAAGGAAGATGGTTTTAAGTGAGCCACACCCAATTTTACAACCTTTTTGCCATGGTTGTTAAGCAAATCATTGCGCTTGTCAAGTGAATCACACAGTTGTTAAATGAATCTGGCCTACCCCATTGACTTTGCCTATTGGAAGCTAGTTGGGAAGGCCACAAATGGCAACCACATGACTCAGGGACATTGCAGCCATCATAAATACATGTCCATTGCCAGGTGCCTAAATTTTGATAGCAATACCATTTAGACTTATATATCGCTTCACCGTGCTTTCCAGCCCTCTCTAAGTGGTCTACAGAGTCAGCATTTTGCCCCCAAAAATCTGGGTCCTCATTTCACCAATCTCAGAAGGATGGAAGGCTGAGTCAACCTTGAGCCTGGGGAGATACGAACTGCCAAATTGCAGGCAGACAGCAGTCAGCAGAAGTAGCCTGCAGTACTGCATTTTAAACACTGGGCCATCACGGCTCTTCGCCTTAACTACAGGGATACTTCAGAAGTCATAAGCGTGAGGACAGATTGCAAGTCACTTTTTTCAGTTTCTAAATTTTAGTGATTGAAATGATCACAAAACAAATGGTTTCAAATCAAGGACCACCTGTAGTTAATAACCTAATAGGTAAAATATGCTTCATAATTATAGTCCTAGGGTGGAGAATAACTCAAAATTACATAGTTTGGACAGTTAAAAACAAGCAGTGGGGCTGACCCAAATTAGAGTTTCAGTGCGAAGTCTGAGAGTCCAATATTTGTCCCCAGAGTTCTAAATCAGTTTTATGCTGCCTGGAATGACTGTCTAGATCAGAGGTCCCCAAACTTGGCAACTTTAAGACTTGTGGACTTCAACTCCCAGAATTCTTCAGCCATGAGAGAGAGGGGGGGGGAGGGAGGGAGGGAGGNGAGAGAGAGAGAGAGAGAGAGAGAGAGAGAGAGAGAGAGAGATGATAGGTAGATAAATATGATAGGTAGATAGATATGATAGGTAGATAGCCTGGCACTGTAGTTGATATGTAGAAAGACATGTATTTACATTAATCTTACTGAAATCACAGAACCTGAACAATAGAGAAATTTAAATATCAGTGTTTGAAAATGCAGCATGAATTACGGATGTACAGTTTGCATAGCCTGACATAATTCTAAATGCAAAAAGAAAGAGCGAGCGATAGAAAGATTGCATATCTTGCCTATGTTCCACGTTATCAGCAAACATGTAAAAATTGTAGGAGCAGAAGAGGAAAGGAAAATTGCATTATTAATCTGAATAGATACTAAGACCTTCGCTGCCTTTGAGAATTCTCTGCTTATTGGCAATGAATCATTACTGGTGGCTGCAAATTCTCAGCTGGATGTTCAGTAGCAGACAGAAAACCAACAACTGAATTTCATTTTTCAGATGCTCTTCACAGCAGGCAATAAACCAACAGCTAGATTAATCCCCTTTCCAATTATTTAGGTTTCCCCCCCCCCCGTCCCTAGTGTTCCATGTCCTGTTCCCCCCCCTNCCCCCCCCCCCGTCCCTAGTGTTCCATGTCCTGTTCCCCCCCCTCCCCACCCACAGGGCAGGCTTCGCTTTTTCAGATCAACTGAACATTGATTTGTTGGAATTAACTGAGCCCAGCCAGAGTCTGATTTGGCCAAAGGCACTCAGTTGGCTCTCATGCCTAAGGCAGGATTAGAACCCACGCGTCTCCTGGTTTCCAGCCTGGATTTAACCACTAGACCAAATTGGCTCTCTTTTCCACTTATTTAGGACTTTGTTATATTAATTTCATCCTAACTTTAACCCTAGTTGACCACAGTGTCTTGGAATTACATGGGATTGATATTTAATACCTAGAAATTGGTCTTTTGCTAGATACGTACAGTGTGATTAAGTTATTTCAGAGACTTTACACCAAAAAAATTAAATGTCCTGTTAAATACACCTGTAATGCAAATATGTATTTGCAAACATGTTTATCAAATTTGTGCTTCTCTTTTTTTTATAGTGCATATAACATTTAGTGTGTCATCAGTAAATTTAATTCATCACCCTTTCCAGGAAGGTAGATAGATATCTCTCTCAGATCTCTCTCTCAGTGTTTGAGATTGTGAATTTTCTCATGATATTCTCCAGACAAATCAAATTCAGTAGGGGCCAAATGTAGCAGCACTTTTGCTATAATCACTTGGATGCTAAATCAAATGGTACAAGAATTCTTTTATTTAAGTTCTAAAAGAATGCATTTATTTAATTTTAATTTCCAAGCAGCTTAGAGCAACATTCAGTGGCTTTCCTTATAATCACCAGCAGTTTTGCTCATTTATGGAATAGGATTGCCTAAAAGTTGATTGCCAAATTTACACAACACAATCCATACTCAGCCTCCTTTATCATTGATTCATGCATTCATTCTCATCATAGGATTGGGGTGGAATCTTTTCCTCTCTTTCCCCCACCAATTCTCTTGCAGATGGCTGGTTTCTCATGGCTATTGGTAGTTGCATCACAAGGAAAAGCAGTCCTTCACACGTTCATCCGTTTTCTGTTGTCTAGTTACACATATTGCACAATTAGCATTGGTTCCCAGCAGTTCTGCTGGATGCAAAGTGTCTGCCTGAAGCTTCCATTTACTATTATTTTCTATGGATGAGAATCCTGGTTAACTATAGCCGTAGCTGCTTTCACAAATCCATTTCAGAAAACACACTTTAAAAGTGGTAATGATAATACTGACCAATGTTTTCCAATAGCCCCAAGAAGCTAGCAAGAGTAAAAACAAAGACTTCTGCTTTCATCCTCTTAGATAATAGATAACAGATGATCAGAGCTGGAAGGGACCTTGTAGATCATCTAGTCCAACCCCCTGCCCAACCTTACATCATTTCTGATAGATGGGAGTCTAATCTCTTCTTGAAAGTCTCAAGTGATGGCACTCCCACAACTTCCGAGGGTAAGCTGTTCTATTAGTTGATTGTTCTCACCGTCACAAAGTTTCTCCTTATTTCCAGGTTAAATCTCTCCTTGTTCAGCTTCCATCCATTATTCCTTGTCTGGCCTACAGGCACTTTAGAAAAGAGCTTGACCCCTTCCTCTCTGTGGCAGCCCTCAAATATTGGAAGATTTCTATCATGTCTCCCTGGTCCTTCTCTTCACTGGACTAGCTATGCCCAGTTCCTGTAACCGTTATTCATATGTTTTAGTCTCCAGTCACTAATCATCCTGGTTGCTCTTCTCTGTACTTTTTCTAGAGTCTCAACATCTTTTTTATAGTGTAGTGACCAAAACTGGATGCAGTATTCTAGGTGTGGTCTCTTAGAGTCTAATCATACTCCTAAACATGTCATATCCTAAACAGTTTAAACAATGTTACTCACAAAGACTTAAAGTTTGTTCTGAAAAAGCTGAATCAGTAAGGCTGACATCAGTACTACCACATAAAGAAAGAGATGATTAAAAACACAAAGCTCTTCTCAGACTACTCATTTAGGATTAAAGTTAGTCATGAATTTTGTGAAAATGCAGTCTGCCACATATCTGGTATCAAAATATCCCTGAGTTTGTTTGTTTTTTTTCCAGAGGAAAACTACTTCATTTGTATGTCATGGCAGACAAATCTTAATGAATCTGCTTATTCTCAGTGGAGTTGGCCTTTTGTTTCTTACATGGGGGGTGGGGTGGGGGTTGTATAAAAAGCATAGTATGCTACATTTAGGCACAATGTACCATTATTGGCAGTTACAAGAATGAGCAACAATGACCTATAGGTAGAAGTATTCCCTTTTCACATAGAAGGAGAAAAGACTAAAAGTTTCATCTTGTAGGTTGAAGTAACCCATACTTTGCTTTTCCATCCAAAAAGAAGCAAAGTACAATTACATTTGTTCTCAACCCAGGATCTCATTCCATGATCTAACTGGGGTTCCAGGTGCTCTTTTGTGAGCAAGCTATAATTTATATAAACTAAGTAAAGAAAAATTAATCTCCTCCCCATCGTGCATAAAGGGTGGTGTGAATAAATGCGCTCCTTCTATTTTGTAATTATGTTATGGATCTGTTTTGTTATGGGATCTGTAGTTGCAATGAATAGCTTTTCAAAGGTTAGAGTTAGGAGCTGAAGAAGCTTCTTGGATGAGAAGCAAAACGTCTTCAAAGAAAAAACAGAAAGTCCAGTTACCTCTTGAAAAAGCACCTTTAGAGACAGTCATGACCTGGATTTTTGTGAATTTCCATAGACATAGATTTTCAAGGGTTTTTATCTATGGAAAAGTGATCACTTGCTATCATCTCTTGGTTCAATGATGGAGAAATTGTGCCCTAGACAATATTGTTGTACAACAATGCCAATAATTTCTGATCACCAGTTATGCTATCCTGCAGTACAGATGTTATTCCCAGAAATTCTCTATGGGGAGGAAATCCAGTGAACAAATCAAAAGAATCTAAAAACAGAAATCTTGATGAGCTCTCCCATCAGCTGAAGAAGCTTCTGAGATGAGAAGCGAAACGTCTTCAAAGAAAAAAACAGAAAGTCCAGTTGCCTCTTGAAAAAGCACCTTTGGGACAACCAAGACCTGGATAACCTCCATAGAATCTCCATAGACTCTTGTTGAAGTTGTAAACCAGGGATCCCCAACCCCTGGGCCACACAAGTAGCAGGTGAGTAAGCAAAGCTTCATCTGTGTATGCGCAGGATTTAGGTTGTGTGCACGAAATCATTTCTCCACTCACGGTCTCTGGAAGACAATTTTGTTTCCGAAACTGGTCCCTGGAGCCAGAAAGATTGGGGACTACTGCTGTAATCCAAGTTCTTTGATATTAAGAATTCTTTGTTATTAAGGCTGTAAGAACAAACACCTGCTTTCCAGGCCTCTCTTCCGAATGACTTCATAAAGCTTTTCACTTGATTACTTAGCCTGAACTAAGCAACAGATCTGGGGTGCAAAACTTCAGATAAGCACAGTAGTGGTGGTATTCTACTGGTTCGGCCCAGTTCAACTGAACCGGTAACTTTGAGGATCATCTGTGAGTCAGTTCACTTGGGACGACAGCTGCTGAACCCGCCTTCTGCCCTGGTCCATACCGACCTTATTTCCTAATTTTGAAGCTCAGCTGCACAACAGAATGCTGCATGTCAGCTGTTGAACACACAGGGAGAACAGGATTTCAAGGAGGTCAGTAAGGAAATTCCCTGACTGCGAGTGAAGCACCCACCAAGCCACACTAACTGAACTGGCAGTAGACAATTTGAAATCCACCACTGACAACAAATGACATAGCAAGCAAACAGCTACATTTTACTATATTCTGGCTGCTATGACTGAACAGTGGTCATCAATACAGATGGCGCCATGGTCACCGTGGGCTTGTGAAAAATTTGGTGGGCTGCAGAGAAATCTCACCCCAGAGCACCCCCAAGCAATTTAAGCAGCTGTTGCAGAAAAAAAAGGCTGTACCGCCCACATGGCGCTGCAAGAACCCTCCCCACCTACGTCACTCCTTACCTGCAAGCTTGCCTGCTAAATTGCTATTTTCTGACCATCATCTGTTTTCTGGGCTGGGAGATTTAATTAGCTTAGAACGCAAGAATGCGTTGGATTTCTTGCGTTCTAGCTAGATCATTAAAGATCTTCGGCCTCTGCTTTTAAGTACACCATACCTCCCTTAGGACTGAAGTTCTATTATTCAGTGCAGAGCTCATGGCAAGGCAAAATTTATGTGACAAACGCAGGTTAGCCGATGGCAGATAATAGATCACTGAATTGATTTTTGAGCAACTCAAATTCTGCCTGCTTTGCCTATTTTGGTTAAAGTTAGCTTCTTGTTTAAAATAAAAAAAATCTAATATTTACATTATGTTTGTTCGGAAACACACGAGTAGACGGGTTCCAAACAAAAGCTTATTCACACTCAGTGCAGGTAACAGGACATTTGGCTGCAGCGAGGCCAGCTTTTTATACAGCTGGCCTTGCCTGCTTGTAGCCTTGATTTCCTTAAATTTGCCGCCTTTACAGCAGCTCTTTCGATTGTTCCTAGTAACCAATGTCCAATGCTTAGTTTCTTTAGCCAATCGATGTAAATTGATCAAACCATTTTACATAAGAACACCCCTCCCCTCTTAGTTCAGTCCACGTGTGACGTAGTCTCACAGGTAGGTGGGGCTTTTCCTGACTCGACTGGACCTGCGCGGTTCATTCTAGCAAGACTTCGACCTTCGGATGGGGCTGCCGTGTCTTCCGTCCTTCTCCCTGAACGTCTGGAAGGTGAGTCAGCCTTTTACGCCGCCTGAGTTGCCTTAGGCTGGCGGTTTTGCCGCTCCCCCGTTCCTCTGGGCAGTCGAGCTGCCTGGCTGGCCCCTTCCGATGGGTCTCACGAAGTCTCTCCAAACAGTGAGTCTTTTATTTGCTCTTTTTTATTATATGTTTCATGGCTTGTTTTAAAAGGTGATTTATTTATCTCGCCTTTCGCCCCCCACCTTGCGTTGCAATTCGTCGGTTTTGTCGGCGAATGGTTGTATGTCTGTGTTCTTTCTATAATTCGACAAGCTGGTCTATGTGCCGCTTCCATTCCCTGCCATCCTCTACTGTTAAACGTAGTAATTTGGCCTTGATGAGTTATCTGTCCTGGTAGCCATAACGGTTCCCTGTGAAATTTTTAGCGTATACCCAAAATCCTATTCCGAATGTCTAAACCTAGTAGAGGAGTAGGGGGGTTTGAGTAAAATTTAGGGTTAGTCTATCAAGTGTGATCTTAACTTACGCCCCATAATAATTCTGCTGGGGACTTATTGTTACAGTACTGCGTATGTCTGGAGTTGAGCAAACGGTTTACTTTCGTGGACATCTCCGGCGTCCATTTCTTTCTAAACCTTCCTTCAGTAAAACCGACCATCTCTCAGCCCGCCATTCGCAGCCGGTGGGCCGCGCGTTAGGCATTCTTATGCCTGGGAAGGCTAGTTATTGGCTCAAAAAGTATGCTGCGTTAGCTGTGGTCCATTATCAGAGACAAGAACGTCCGTAACCATGTTGGCAAAAAGTTGTCCAGTTTTTTATTACAGTTTCTTGTCGTTGTGGCATAACTTTTACTTCAAGCCAATCTAAGAGTTAGCATCAACACAATTCAGAAAGGTATGTCCCTTGGTAGGACCACGCCGAATCAATGTGAATTTCGTGACAAGGTCCCCGAGGTATCCCCAGTCCTTAACGTGCTTTTGGTGGGACGGTCTAATGTCTGCATGTGTTGCACGAGCTTACCCATATTCTATGTCTTATCAATACCCGCCACCCACATAATCTTCTGCAAGGCTTTTCATCTCTAACTATCCCGGGTGCCCTTCATTAACAACCTAAGTACCCTGGGTTGTAACTTGTTGGAATGACCAGCACAATCACCCCACAACAAACACCCTTTTGAATCGAAAGTTCAGTCTGTCTGTACCGAAAGGTTTAAAAGCTTTCAGCTTTTTTGTTCTCCGGCCAGCCTTACCTACCCAGCTAAGAACTCGGGCTCAATGAGTCTTTCCAGTGGCTCTGGCGACATCATAAGCTGAAATGCGTAGACGGGCAAGTCTCAATTGTAGTGTTGTCATCGCTGGGCCGGGTCTTCACTCAGTTGCTGATAAGGTTGCTCTGCTCAAAAGCTGTCCGCGGGGAAATTGTTTCCCTGGCGATGTGTCAGATGTAGGAATAGGACCTGCTAGCGAACTCTGACCAGCTAGTCATTTTGGACAGTATATTTAGGCGTGGCTGTTCGCAAGATCCCCAATAACGGTTTGTGTGATCGTTATGATTTGAAAGAGTCCGCCCGTATAGAGTAACTCGTGGAAGCGTTTTACTCCATGCGACTATTGCTAGTGGTTTTCTTCCAGTTGGCTGCTAATTTCGCTCGTTTTGGATTCATCTAGAATAATATGCGACGGGTGCTTCTCTATGCCATCACGGAAGTATTGTGGCTCAGGATGGCACCTACTCCGTATGGTAGCGTCGCAGGTCACTCTTAATCGGCAGTGTGTTGCTAAATTGGATGAGAAACGTTCTTGTTGATGTTAGCACACCTTTTAACTATTGGAATCTTTCTTTTCTTTGTGACCCCCAAGTTCAATTTGCCTTCTCTAACACATGGTGCAACGTTCTGCTATAGTGGCCGTGTTTGGCAGGAACACATTTATAGAAATTAATTTAGTCCTTAAAATGCTTGTAGTTCGGTTTTGTTCCTTGTATTTCAGGTGCTTCATCTGATGCTTTAACTTTTTTGTTCTGTGGGTGGCATTACCCTCTCTGTCTATTGAAATAGCCCAGGAATTCGACACTATTTCTTTATTAGGCAAGCATTTTTCTCTTTTACCTTGAGCCAGATCCCTAAATTTTGTTAATACTTCTTTGAGTCTGTTATCTTAATTTGAGTTTCGTCGCTGGCCAGAATGAAGACGTCGTCCAAATAGCCATGACTCCTTGTATGCCATTGTAGAAAGCGTTCCATCAAACTCTGGAAAACGCCTGGGCCACGCTTACTCCAAATTGATCGTGACATTTAATGCGCCCTTATGGGTGGACTATAGTCTGTGCTTCTTCTGTTTCTGGGTCCACGGGGAGTTGTTGATAGCTTGTCCAAGTCGAGTTTAGCAAAAACTTTGCCCCTTTCCAAGAGAGTGAAGCAAATGCTGGACTACTGCACCGGCTATGCGCTTGGTTGTTTTAAAACCGGGGGGGGGGCCATTTTGGGTTTTTTTTCCAAAGGGTTTAAAGCCCTTTTTTTTAGGTTTGCCACCCCCCCCCAAAAAAAACCAAAAGATTCTAATGACCCGTCAGTTTATGGTGTGACAATAGGCGTTTCCCCAGCTTGCATGTCCACATTCTACACCCCCTGGGCTATAGTTTGGTCTAGCTTGTTCCTTCTATCTTTGCCTTTAGCGTGCAAAGGACACTCGCCTGTTTTATTCTTTGTGGGCTATTGGGGTCTTAGCCTAAAAGAAATTGGATTTCCCATACTTTGCCCAAGTGAGTCCGTCAAAAACGTCCTGGAATTCACAGATGAGCGTCCTTTTTCCCAGCCGCGTGTAGTCATCTCGATCGATCCGGTCATCCCGATGCCCCAATGGCTGAACCATTCGATGCCCAGGAGGCTCGCGTCTGTTTCCGGTCGACTATAGTTCCAGCGCAGCATTTTAGTGTTGTTTATAGGCGACCGAAAATGTTCCCATGCCGACTACAGGATTCGTTCCCTGGTAGTCTTTGAGAGATTAGAGGTGCTTTTGTAAGTTCTTCGTTCTTGATGTCTGGACTGCTGTTATTTATCTGTGTTCCATGATACCATAGAAAGGAAGACCCCGAGTCCACTTCCATTTGCAGGCTTCCCTTCGATTTTTACAGTAACTTTAACCTTTATTCCCACTCTCCGTTCTGAGCACTCTCTATAGTGACAGTTTAGGTGTGTATTGGTCCGTTTCTCTTGTTGCCACTTTCTCTCAGCTCGTTTAGGCTCACTTGTTATTGGATTTCGCGTCTCGTAGGCTATAGCTTCTCTTTGTTCTGCAGACCCTTTTCATATGCCCTCATTTCTTGCAATGCCTTTGCAGATAGCGCGAGAAGATCTGCATTCGCGTTGGCATGGTTTCCTCCGCAGCCGCGATTCCCGCCAATTTCCTTCTTTTCGCCTGGCCTCTTTTTGTTCGCCGAATAAAAGGTGGATTCGTCGTCGTCTTCTTTCACCTCGATAGTCGTATTGCCTCTCCCACATCTTCGTGTGGCGAAAAATGGGGTTTGGGTGGTAGGCTTCTTTCTGTCTTTGGCTGGGGTTGTTTCTTTCGCTGTGTGTGTTCATTCTTCTTCATTGTGACCGCCGATTTCTTTGCCGGCTTCGGCGGCCGTGCTCCGCGATTGCCTTCGTTACGTGATTTTGGGCTTGCTTGAAGTAATTTACTCTGTGCATCTAGGCTCTCTTAGCTCCACACACCACGCGATCTAGCTCATCGCTTCATCGATGTTCACGGCAAAATCAACATCACCACCCTATATTGCCTCAAAGCAGCCACAAATCGGCGACGGTCTCTCCATCTCTCTTGGCTGCTCCTGGCGGTAAAATTCGTTGTCGGACTTATTAGATTCTTGACCACCACTGGAGCGTAGTGTGCTTTGCGGAGAACTTCTTTGCAATTTTGGCCACGTTAGTTGTGTTAACGCTCTCGGGCTTCGCAACGGCCCTTGCATCTTAACACCCTTTGGTCCACAGTGGGTAGAACACAGCTCGCTTCGTTTGCCTCTGAAATGTCTTCCATTTCATTTGCTCTCCAGATACATTTGGAGAGCGATCTGTATATGACTCCCAATCCTCTCGTAAGATTGAAAGGTGCGGCGGTGCGTTGTTTCCCAGGATACATCTTGGCGTCTGGCTTCTTATCACCGCGTGCAGTTCGCGTTCGCGTACGATCCCATCCTCGTCGCCCAGTGTTTTCGAAAACACGAGGCTAGACCACGTTCCATCAACAAAAGCTTTATGTCACACTCAGTCAGTAAACAGGAACATTTGCTGCAGCCGAGCCAGCCTTTCATACAGGCTGCCATGCCTGCTTGTAGCCTATTGGCAATTCCTTAAATTTGCCGCCTTTCAGCAGCTCTTTGGATTGGTCCTAGGACCAATCCAATGCTTAGTTTTCTTGCCAATCAGATTTGAGATTTGGAGTCAACCATTTACATATAGAACAATACATGGTGTTTGTGAGTTAATTTTGTGAGTTTACCTTGCAAACAAATTTATGTACAGGCCTGCAGCCTAGCGAGTGGACAATATGATAAATCTCTGAATGATCTGTGATGTGATTCTGTGAGCAACTCAATCTGCCTGCCTGCTTTGCCTGATTTTTGGTAAAAGTTGCTCTTTTTTATAAAAAAAAATATACCAATATTTATATAAATATTTATAATATTTACATACAAGCCATGTCCAGCCAGTCACATGACCACCAAGCCATACGCACAAATTAGGCTATGCCCACAGAACTGATTAGTGGTTCCTGGGATTTAAAATTATGAGTTTGGTAGTCCCTGTGGTCCAAAAGGTTGGCGACCCCTGATCTAGAAGGCATTTCGAGTTTTGCATCCAAGATCTTGGAGCCCAGCCAAAAGTCCAGTCTTTGTTGGCAACACAGATAAAACCTTCCTGCTTGACATGCCCTTACATAATTCTCACTCAACATTCTCTGTGTTCAGAACTCATTCACTGTTTCTTATGGCTGCCAAACAAAGCCCTTTTTAGGGAGTATTTCATTATCTGGTCAGCTTCTTTTCCACTTTGTAACATGATTGTTGCTACTAATTACCCTTTGTAGGGACTTTAAAAAAATGATGAAGATGCTATGTTTTTAGTATTGTGACTGGAAGTGGAATCTGGTAAGCAAACTTTAAATATTTTAATATATAACACCACATATTCTCCTTCCTCCTTTTACTAAGTGTAAATGTTGGACTTGGTGGATATCTATACAACTGTCATCAATACAAAATGATTTGTTTTGTAGGTTTCAGCCTTGAAAAAATCAGCAGCCCAGATGAAAACTCCCAAATGTGACTGAGTACAACACATAATTCTAACATTAGATAGGTTCATATCAGCTGAAATATTTTTTTTTTTGGCTTGAAGTGTTAAATCACAAACACTATAATTTGCAAAACTGAGTTTACGGTTGGGCCTGATATGGGGAACCAGCCAATTGTGGCTTCCATAGGCCATTATTAAGCAAGCCATTTAACAGCACGAAGTACAAAAATCCCTGAGCAAAATGTGTGTATGTATTTAGGGCTGGGAAGGAAACAAAAAGCAAATGGCTATTAGTTTAACTTAGAACTCCCAGGAAAAGGATGATAGCTGTTGATTAAAATAATTAGAGTAACCAATCAATGAATAGAATTTAAAGGAATTCAAGACAAATGAAAAGATGGAAAGCTTGTAAGTTAAAATTAGCAAACCCCCATTTTTTTAATGTTTATTTTTACCTGATGTTCTTTTTGTAGTATCTGAATTCCTGCCATGGCGGTCGGCTTCTAGCCACTGGTATAAGACTACATAACATAACAGAAACAAAAAGTATGTATGAACAAAATGAACAAAAACTGCAGACACACATAAGCATGGTTTTTGAAAAACAGAGAAATATGGGTAATGAAATGTGCAGTAGTACGTCTAGCGCTGTTCATGAAAAAGAGACAGGACGATGAATGTTAGTGACATGTGCAAACACATCTTAAGAACCAAGTTGCCCTATGAATCTCTGTTGATGGGAAGGGAAAACTCAACTTGCCTTCTGCTGAACACGTGACGTCATATGATGAAGTCACATGGTGGCTGTGCAAGATTTCTGCTTGTGCAATACATTCAAAATCATCTTCAAATGAATTAAGTCAAGCTATCTGTTCTAGCTTCCCAGTGAAGCTAAAATAGATACCGCAATGAAGTTTTTATAACTTCAGAGTTATAAAAAGTTCTTCAGTCTGCCCAATAATTCTCCAGCAAATCTTTAGTTGTGACGAAAAGAGCAAATTTGGAATTGTTTACGCCATTGTTCCAAATGGCTTATGTTTTTTCCATGTCAGGCAGTGGAACATCTCAAACGCCACTTCCACTGTCCACAAAAACACACCAAAACATAACAGAGACCTAGAAGACCAACAGACCTATGGAACAGCTGTCTTGCCCTACATA
>BHFT01004763.1:0-13277 GCA_004320025.1 Laticauda laticaudata
TGCTCTCCCCAAGCATTATAAAGGATTGATTCAGTTCCACAGAGGAATCGGAGCGTAGGGGGGGCTCATGTAACTAATACTGATACAGGTTGCCATGCATTGCTAATGAGAACAGCCTTGCCAAAGCATCTGCAGCATTTTCAAAGCTCAAAAGCTCTATGCAACAAGTTAGTTTCATTCCCCACCACTACCCAATATTTCATTTTATCAAACTGGAAGGAGCCTGCAAATGATTGTGACTTTTAAAATGCCTTCCTAAGTAAGGGCACCAATTTGGACCATTTTTTTTTACCTTAAACTGCTGCACTGAAATGAATGTAGCGGGAAAAACCAATTTAATGACACTCTGGCATATTTTGGGGGTTCACATTCTGTTTTTAACCTTCAAAGGTAAGTCTTTGTTTTGTTTTTAAATTTAACATTGCTTAAAACATACATAAATATGTTATTTATTTCTTTTTACTTTATGGAAAAAGTAACATTTACAAAAAGAAAGAAATACTTTATTTTATCCTTTCTTTGAAACTAATGTTAATTATAACACTATTAAAAAGAGCATTCAAAGATATTATTTGGATTAACAACAAGACCAGTTTTCTAAGAACTAAGTCCTATTGTGTCCATAGGGTCTTACTGATAGGTTATATTCCACATGTGCTACTCTTCTCCATAACAATATTTTTTCTCATAGTAGCTAGAAACTAATGGGGAAAGCAATGGGTTAGCATGTCAGGATAAATGTTTAATTAGTAATAGTATTCTATGGATGATTTTGTCATACATATTTGGTTTGGTAGTTGAAAGAGTACTTAACAATCTTTTGTTTTGAAAAAATGTTTTAATTTTAATAACTCCAATAAATGGCTGCCTTTAGAGCTCAGATGATTAATATAAATTTCAGAAGAGTGTGAGAGAGAAATGATTTTCACTATTTTTATACAATAGAGTCTATCTGTGAATTACATCTCCTGAACAGAACTGCAAGGTGAGTTTGCATTTCTGTTTCTTGATAATAACACATTCATATTGGGGAAAACAACACTGCACTAATATTTAGAAGTTTAAGAATTTTTTTTTAAACCTAAGCAAAACATTAGATTAGAAAAGTTGCTTCAACAACATTTCAATAACTTATGTGTTATTCAAAGCATGAACTGTCAGGAAGGATTGCTTAAAGATATTTGTATAATGTACCCAACAAATTTTTAATTTCAGAAATCCTTATAGGGCACACACTTTTTACATTTGAAGGAGTATGATTTTGAGATACGGCTTGGAAACTGAGAAATCTCAGTTAGGAAAAGTCTTAATTGCACTAGCATGTTTTGAGAACATTTATGCATTTTCTGTTAATACTTATTTAATGTGGATCCCAGAAATCAAGCAGAGGATCCCTTAGCTATTGCCTTAGATTCATCTATGTTTCTTAAACTTTTTTTCACTCAGGGTTACTTCCCACTTTTAAAAAGTAATGGAGGACACCCAAAGAGCTTTTGTTTTTATGGCATGTATTTTTTAAATTTGCCATATTAAAATGAAAACTGATGCATTTGTTGCTGTTACTGCTTTTCATGATTGATGGGATTTTAATATTGTATTTTTAAACATAGACTGAAAAATAACTGATTTTTCAGACCCACAAAGGGTTCTAGTACCACATTTTAACACTGCCTTAGGTCATGCATGTCTAGCTTGGTATCATGCAAATGTGTTGAAGTTGCAACTCCCAAAATTCCCAGGTCACAGAGGAAATGCTATGATAAATGTATTGATCGTAAAGACAAGTGGGGGGGGGGAAGGAAGGANGTATTGATCGTAAAGACAAGTGGGGGGGGGGAAGGAAGGAATTTAGTATAAAATATTATAAAAGCCGCCAGAGAATATATTCAGTAGATCCAAGCACTAAGGTTAAAAGAAGTAAATAGTGAAAATAAGTGGTTAATTTTCACAGCAAATTAAGAAAAAGAGTTGCTGATCATTAATTTATATATTAGAAAATGTGAACTTGAATATTTGGACAGATTACCTATTTTCTTCTATAGCAATCCTTAAAACAAATTTACATTTTTGTCAGCATTTTCATTACAATACCAACTGAACAAAAGCAAAATCAGTAAGATTATGCTTAGATTACTGATTCCCATCTTGCTCATATCTCATAAAAGCAACTTGAATTTATATTTGAATCAATTATTGGATCTTTCAGATTATTTTGTTGTTGTGCTGGTTCCATTATTAATCTTATTATTAGCCCCATTATTACCCTGAAACCTATGCTTTCTTAAGGTTAGGGGAGACAACTGTTCTAACATTAATAACACATAGGACTACCTGTATTAGGCAATCTTGACATCATGAAAAGTTAAGCAGTGATTCACTTAACAATGTGGCAAAAATGTCATAAAATTGGGCACAAAGCACTGCCTTGCTCAGAAACTGAAATTTTGGGTTCAGTTGTGGTTGTAGGTTAATACTAACTTTAAGGATTTTTTGGGAAAGGAATTCCCACCAAATAATTGATGAGATAAAATTAGTTTGTTGCAAGTTGCACATCAAGAACCAACTACAGAAGGGAATTTAATTGCACTAGTTAGTATATGCAAACTGGTAGTATAAGTTCTGACTGTGTTATGTACTTATAGCCCTGACAATAAATAATAATTATTCAGTCAATGACCAGCAAAAAATTATCTCTACCAAAAAAAGACAACACCATAGTACAATCAAGCAGATGAGATAAAATACTAGCACAACAATGATAAAATAACACATAGAAATGTGACATAAACTGTTATAATGGTGCATGAATTAGTTATGCAAGTATAAATCTAAAATATTATGGGCTATGAAATATAATAAATATTGTCTAAAAACAAAATAGCTAGGATGTGTTAAATTTAAAGTGATCAATAAATCAGAAATGATTATTTCCTGTCCAATTAAGCCTTATTTTCATTGTGAAAACACAGAATTTGGCTATTATATTGGTGGTAGTTTCATAACAGATAGTTTCAAATCTTCTAGAAGATGGCTTACACAGAGTGATCTTCCTGGAAATTTATATATTAGGGGCAGAATATAAGCAGACTTGATATCTCTCCAGAATTTAAAATGTAGTAGTATATGACCCTTTCTGTGAGATAATGAACTTTAACATCACTGATTCTATCATTCTGACCCATTGCCTTTCTAATTTTAATGAAACCATTCTATTTCTTTTTTTATTTATTTTCAATTATTAAATGAATCCAACTATTACTGATTATAATGGCAAGTAGCTATAATTAATGTCCATGAGCAAAAGATTGGTATCTCTTATACTTGTAAAAGAGGGGATGAAAAGGGAAACAAACTTGCACATTCACGGTTTCTTTAAAAAAAAAAAAGCTTAGCTCAAGAAAGGTGTCTTTGATCAAGTGAGATAAATCAGAATGAAGCACCTGTCTCATGGGAGTCTGTTTATAATCTTTGATTATACAGGATTCTCTTTTGTTTTCTTCCAGGAATGAATTTACTGTCGTTCCTCAAAAAGGAGATCTCTTAGCAGCTGAGGTAGGCTATACCTCAAAAGGAAGAAGAGAAAAGGCACATACACACACGCACACACATTTGCCAACAAAGGGTGCTTGCTATCCCTACAATGAAGTCTTTGTAAAACAGAATGGAAATGTGAATATCACAGCAGGAACAAGTGGAGTAGTTTTTCCATACTGTACCTATTTTCCTGCGCTTCTCAAAATGCAGACCTATATTTAACTATCCATTCATTCTTCGTAAATAGCTTATTAAATTAATTACCATAATGCCCTAAGTGATGCACACATAAAATAGACAAAAAGCATCTTTCATGTTATCTTTTTTGTGAGAGTAGACAAAAAGGAATTTTGTTGATGCTTTGCAAAATGCATAATTGGGAAACCATAGATGAGTGCTCTTTCAGATGCAACAGTTCTATCTTTTCCACAATAGATTCCCACAAACAAACATTATATTTCTGAAAAATCTTCTCACTATTTAAGTGTCTCATTTAATCTGAATACCATCGATACAAAAAGTCTACATACTCCTTTTAAAATACCAGGTTTTATGAGATGTAAAAAAACCAGACCAAAACTAATCACTTCAGAATTCTGTCTACCTTTGATATATAAACTTTACAAGTGGGAGAAAAATAACAATTAAAAAACTTACAATAATGTGGTTGCATAAAGATGCACATCCTTAAACTAATACTTTATTGAAGAGTCCTTTTGATTTTATAACTTTATTCAATCATTTGGGGTAGGAATCTATCAACATGGCACATCTTGCCTTGGGATTCTTTGCTCACTTTTCCTTGCAAAAGCACTCCAAATCTATCAGGGGTGGGCATTTCCTCTGCATAGCCCTCTTTAGGTTCCCCAATATATTTTCAATTGGATACATCTGGAACCAATTTTTGACCATTCCAAAACTTTTATGTTCTTCTGATGAATCCATTCTTTTCTTATTTGGAAGTAAGCTTTGGGTCATTATTATGTTGAAAGATTAAATTCATCTTCATCTTCAGCATGTGAGCAGAGACCTGAAGCTTTTGTGACAAAATTGTCTGATTGATTGTTCATAATTCATAATTCTTTCAACCTTGACTAAAGTCCCAGTTCCAGCTAAGAAAAGCATAATGCTGCCATCACCATCATTGTGGTATGGTATACTTCTGATGATGCGCACTGTTGTTTTGCTACCAAACATACTTTTTGGAATTATGGCCCAAAATTATGGCCTCAACCTTGGTCTCATCAGATCAGGACACATTCTCCCACATGCTTTTGTCAGACTTGATGTAGGGTTTTGTAAAATACAGCTAGGCTTGGATGTTTTTCCATGAAGAAAGGCTTCCATCTTGCCACCCTACCCTGCTTAAGAAGAATACAGCTTTTATCATACAATCAGTACTTGCCAGAAATTCCTGCAGCTTCTTCAGTGTTGCTGTAGACCTCTTGGTAACCTCTCAGATCAGTTTTCTTCTTGTTTTTTTCATCAATTTTGGAGGGACATCCAATTCTTCATAAACTTAAGCTACTTACACATTTAAGCTGACATGAATTTGATTTCAGAAGGCTGCTATATCCATCTACAGTGGATATAGAAAGTCCAAACACCCCTTTTAAAAGGTTAGGTTTTTAAGATGTAAAAAAGCCAGACTTGCAAAAAGAATTTACAATGCATCAAAGGGAGCTCATTGTTGAAAAGTATCAGTCCGGAGAAGGACACAAAAAATTTCCAATGCATTTACCATAGAACACAGTGAAGACAATCTTCAACAAGTGGAGAACATGTCACTGTTATGCCATATTTTCTCCACTTGTTAATAACTGTCTTCACTGTGTTCCAGGATACAGCCCAGGGGTCGTCAACCTTTTGGACCTCAGGGACCACCAAACTCATAATTTTAAATCCCGTGGACCAGAGATCCTGGGAAAAACTTTTCCTGCAAAAAAGTCTGCAGGAAAATTCCCCACCCCATTTTCCTGCTGATCAATCATTCTTTATTTGGGATCACAGGATACTGTCTCCAGCTCCATTCTCAGAGGGAGAGAGAAAGATGTTTAGCTTCATGTAACGAAAGCAGCAGAAGCAGAAGTCTTTCTCCCCCCCCAACTCTGCCAGAAATGAATCTTGGTGAGACTTGTTGCACTGGTGCAGCCTCTTGGAACAGGATGCCTTGCAGGGTCCCAAAGACTCATTTCTGGCAGAGTTTGGGGGAGAGAAAGAAAGACTTGTGCTGCTTTCCTTGCGTGCAGCCAAAAGCAGAAGAAGAAAAAAGCAGAAAGAAGCAGCCCGGTGGCCAGGCAAGGCACATGGGATGAGTGGGGCAAGTTCCCCCCTCCGCCCTTTCCTCTCTCCCTCCCTACCTCGTGTTGTTCACAATGCAAGTGACGCAAGCCTTGTGTTCCCGTGCAGCCTGGATTAATTGCTTTGGGGGGGTGATATTTCTCTGCGGACCACCAAAATTTTCTTGTGGACCACCAGTGGTCCACGGCCCACTGGTTGGCAACCACTGGTATAGCCAATGCATTGGAAATTTTTTGTCTTCCTTCTCCAGACTGATACTTTCTAACAATGAGATTTCTTTGATGCTTTGAATGCTCTTTGCACATAATGACTTTTGCTGTAAGAAACAGCAGACTTTATAGAGTAAATGTTGGAAAAATCCTACCAATACAGCTGAACTTCATAGTCACACCCGTATTTGTAAGAGGATATGAACCACACTATTTTTGGTTCTTTTTAAATTTTTCCTCACTAAACAATTTCAGTTTGTTTTTCAATTGACTTGTGCAGTTTACCGGTATATATTTAAGGTATAAAAAGTTCTGAAGTGATTTATCTTAGTCTGATTTGTTTACATCTCAAAAACCTGACATTTTAATGGGTGTGTGGACTTTCTATACCACTATAGATGAAGACTGAGCAGCCTTCTGAAATCAAATTCATATTAATTTAAATGTGTAAGTAATTTAATCTTCATCTACTTTATCTTTTAGATAAGAGGGACAGGCAAAAACATTTAGGTCAGCTTTCATAGCGGGACGAACCCACATAATATGGTGTCCTTATTCCACATTCAGTTAGAGGAGGTGCTGGTTGATACTTGAGTATTATTTCACAGTGGTAGTGGGATTGTTTTTTCCATCCAAGAAAAGGGTGGGAAACAAGCTTTGAACATGCAGGACAGGTTATGAAACACCCATAGCTCTGTCTATTCACAACTTGCTCTTTCCCAGGACCTGTTGCCTGTAATGAGGGCTTTATATTTTTTTGTCAAGGCAGGTTATGTTGCAAGAGAATGATTACTGAACTAAGTAAGTAGAGATGCTGACTGGGTTTATTGTACAATTATTATTGTACAATTATATCATGGTTTACTTGTTTTGGGCATACCATTTAATTCAAACTGTGGTTTATTCAATAAGCAGAAGTTGTGGCTTAGAAAATTTAGTCAATATAGTTAAGACACAAGAAACATCACTGAAATTTCAGTAATGTGGCAAATTTCAGAAGTCACACTGTACACATAACATTTATCTATACTTCAACTATGGAGGAACATTTCATTTTTAATATAAGAATTATGTGTCTTTTAAATGCCTTCACTTTGGTGGTGTTCAGTATTGGTAAGTCTCTTTTATTTTTCTAATATTGAATGAAATTATATCTGAATTCACTATTAACTAACCAAAAGCTTTGAGCTTCCCTTGAGAACAATTTTTATATCAACTTAAAGCAATTAATTTTTTTACAATTAAATTATAATTTGTAGAATTTTAAGTTTTGAGGATTTATTTTTGGTTTGGATACTCATGAGAGATTTTTTTGTTTTTCTCCCTTTCTCTTATAGACAACCACTGTTTCATCAGATTTTCAGAATTCATCAAGAGGTCAGTAACATTATAACCCAGCTAACTATAATTAAATATATTTGTATAATTGCCATGGATTTCCCCCCCACAGCTATTAATGTGAATATGTGACAAGTTTGCTGTTTTAATGGTTGGAAGAAGGCTGCAAAAATAGGTGGGTTATTGACATGGTAGATCAAATCCAGTTTCAAACTATAGGGAAGGAATAAGGTAGCTTCCTTCCATTCCGCTTACTTACAATAAATCAACTGGACAAAAAAGAATGTGACTCTATAATTGGGACCCAGGTCTATTTCCAGTGAGTATTTATTTGCTTATGGGTTAAGAAATAAAAAAAAAGTCACTGGCTTGTGTTCTGAGGCAAAAGGTTAGTATAATAAAATACATATAATAAAATAATACTAAAAATAACAAAGGTTAGTATAATAAAATGCAGTATAATAAAATGCAAATATTTATTAATCCCTTAAACTGTGGGTAAATGGGTTTAAACTGATTTTTTTTACAAACTTATCAACCAGTTCTGTTTCCAATTATCTCTGCTGTGATAAAGCCAATTTTTTTTTATTGCATCTTTGCTGATTATTTCAAATTGCTGGCTTAGGCATTTCATTCAGAAATTTATATACAGCTGCATGATGTATACAGGAATGATATTTTTATCTTTGGATGACAAATGCTTTCAGAGAATTCATTTCTGAGGGAAATTTCCCAGATGTTAAAAAAGGAACTAAATGTGTGTTTCACCTTAACTGCAAGAAAAAAATTAATGTATGAAGTGTGGATTTTTGCAGAAATAAAATAACTTTTTAAGAAGAGAGAACACACAAACAACTTATATGGAGGATAATAAACTTAACAGAAAGCTATCTGTAAGATGATGTATATACAGTATATTTTGGGCAATCTTTCTCAACCCATCAATTCCTTGGATATGCAGAACTGAAACAGATCTTGGAGGTACCAGGGCCTGCTTAAGAAGTTCACCTAATCTGAGCCCTGTCTGTTTTTTTATGCAGCTTCTTGTTCTCAATATTGTCTTAATGGAGCAGTTTGCAGAAAGACAGGATTTTGTGACTGTGAGACATTTCAGGCACAGGGGAAGCGCTGCCAAATCAGTAAGTTCCAGGAGAAGGTGTGATGCACTTTTATTGTAGGTATATAGCAAAATATTCAATCTCGTATTTTAATAATTCAAGCTTACGTTACAAAGATATAAGTACTACTAAGTCTTAGTGTGAATTGTAATTGTGGTTCTGGATCACCCTAGACATTATTTTAACTGGTTAAGCTTGCTAGCATTTTTTAAAAAGGTCTTTAAAGGGGGCTTTAAGTGTTTGGAGTTAACTAAATTGACGTCAGCTCTTCAAGATAACCCAACTCAGGAAACAGAAGTTGAAGGAACCAACAGAACTGTATTTTATTGTGTAAGATATAATTATTACAAAATCTTGAAAGTCTGCCAGTTTCCTTCTGTCCTCTCTAATGCCACACAGAATCAAGGTGGGGTTACTTTAAGTCTCTTAAATTATGCTTACCACTCTCCCAGGGCTGAGTTTTCATTTACAGACTCTTTAATGAGTTAATGGTTCTTACTATCTCATTCCCCTCCCCTTTTAACTGAACAGTTGCACAATGTGAATCTCAATGGATGTATGCAACATAAAATCCTCAAGTTCAATCCCCAAAAATTAGGCATTAAAACAATTACTAGTTTGTATTTAATAAAAGAAAAGACTATTAAAGAATATGGTATTGATCTTTACATTTCAGTTATGGTCCCTAATCATTGTTGGAGATGCCCAGCCAGCACACAATTCAGAAGACATAAGTTATCCTCATCTTGGAAAAATTTCTACAGCATTCTGCTAAACACCTAAGGGTTCAAAATATTTATCCATGATTCCCATTCCTTCATCCTTAGACTCCAAGATTAGGTACATATAAAAGTATAGTATTGCATTTGCTATGTTATAGTTTCATCATCCATTTTACTAGCAGATGCATTCATAGAGAGGTGAAAATTGCTTGTTGTGATGCAAATCTGGTCCCTTATTATTTGTATTGTAATGCCATGGTAACACACTAGACAGAAAAGTTTGTGGTGCCATGGTACTATACTGTTTGTGGTGACAGACTTTCATAAATTTAACTATTTTGCAATAATCTTGCAAAAGTCTCTGCTTAGAATATAGTTGGGAGTTTTTTTCAATTACTTTATTGTCATTGCACCTCATACAATGAAATAAAACACTATCTTCAGCGCGCATCATGACCATGAAAATAAATATAAGCACAAAAGTTCCAATTTTTATTCTGAAAAAGCCCGATTTGCATAGATAATATTCACTATTTTTTCATGCACCACTGTTTTCGTATCCTTGCAACATCCTGAAGAAGGAAGATGAAAAGATGCCAGCTCTTTTGAGAAAGACAGCTACTGCAGGAAATATTCAGGAAGTTAATCTAGTTATATTATCTAGTTATATTTTAGTTTGTCTTCAAAACATATATTATCAAATTTCCTTACTTTATTTCTATTTGTTTACATTTCCATCCACAGGTTCTTTTTAAACATCTGATTATATTGTGATGTTTCAGGTCTTTTTTTTTTTACAACATAATGTGATGAATATCTTTGGCGTGAGCAACACTCATCTGAAATTATTGTTTCTGCTAGCCTGGCTTGCAAACAAGTATGTTTGTTTTCTTTAGTTCCAAATACTGGCAAAGACAGAGGTGGGATTTGCAAATCATGGGGACAATACCACTTTGAAACATTTGATGGCATCTACTACTACTTCCCAGGAAACTGCTCATACATTTTTGTGAAAGATTGCAATAATCCCGAACCTCAGTACACTGTGTGGGTAAGATTTGAAATTGGGTCAAGAGGGACCTGAAAACAGAATGTTCTTTTCAGCCAATTATGTAAGAGATTCTTCTATACTGTATAACTAAGCTGCTTTAGATTATGGTATGGAAAGAGAACTATTTCCATTCTGTGGATCACTTACTATTCTATGATTCAGTTTGTAGAATTCATGATTCCATTCATTAAGCAATTAATTAATTATTTGGTTCTAAGGTCAAAAGGCATTCCAGGCAGCTAACACAAAAGGATAGGAAAATGAGGAAGTGATAAGTATACCCTAATTACATTAATCAATATTGTTTCTAATATTATAGATATATTTTGTTCATTTCCCATAATCCCGAGAAATTGGTCTGAATTCTTATACATGTTTCATTTTGTAACTTTTGTGTGGATTTGACAGGATTATGTTACTGTTAGACCTAATTTTGAACCCATCAGGTAGAAGGTGGGTATTTAGTAGTCTGCATCTATCTAGTAGATTGGAAAGATAAGTGCAATATCTATAAGAAAATTTCCTTACTGATGGGAGCAAAAATTCATTCAGATATTGCCTAAAAGAAGAAAATTGCAGATGATAAAATGGCTGTCTGTAATTTTCCTTACTACTTCCCAATGCCAATTAGTTGACTGTACTACTCTAGATTGAACTATTTTATTCAGTTTTTTTTCATCATTTAAATTCAGCATTATTAGTTTTTAAAAATATATTCTATATTGCCATAGAATATCTTATGTGAAAATTAATAAAAGATGAGATCAGAATCAGCATTGTATCAAATGGTGATCAAGGAATTTTGAAGTTTTGAAATAAAAAAGCACACTGATATTTAAAATTTCAGAGTAATGATAATACTATTTTGATATTCCCTGTGTTGGTGTAAGAGCATGGTTTATCAGACTGATTAGCAAGGACAAAAGTAAAGACCACCCTAAACCCATGTTTGCTATAGCAAAAAATTGTAAGATTGCATTAAGGTAAAAGTATTATTGAATAACTGTTTTAGGTTGGTAGCATGTTTAACCATGTTCTGGTTAGTAATAGATATATCTATCTCATCATCTATCATCTATTATCAATCAATCAATCACCAATCTATCATCTATCATCATCTAACATCTGTCACAACATTTTGGTACTTTCATATCCCCACAAAAATACACATACGTAACAAATGCCCAATTGGTTAACCTGATATAGAGTGAGTATTTTATTTGGTGATTCAGGATGAACATAGGGCAAAGATATTCTGGTTAGCAGAGATGAACTTTTAAATACATAATACGTATACATAAATAATATATAATAATATATAAATACATCAGAGATGAACTTTTAAATATATGTGTCAACCCAAGCAGGATTTTAAGAGTTAAAACCGGCACCTTGAGTTGGGTCTGTAAGCCCATTAGTAATCAGTAGAGTAATCTCAATATAGTGTTACATTTCTAAATCTATTTTTATAGAACCTCCATTTTGAAGATTGCATATGATATGATAGTGGAAAATGTATCCACCATGTGTTATACATGTTAACATGCACAGTTTTTCTTTAGAGACATCTACATTAAATACGCTATAGAAAAAAAACATTTCCAGTTTGTTTCTTTTGAAAAATAATTTGTATAGTGTGTAATACTTAAAACATGTTCTTACGTTTTATGCATCTATTTCTTTTCTCTTTAAGATTAATAATAGCCCTCACTGTGCTGGTTCAGTGTACTCTTGTTTACGGTCAATAAGCTTGTTCTTTTCAAATCAGGATGAAATACACATATCGGGACATGAAGTTAGAAAAAGTAAAATCAGGTAAAAACAATTGAAATGCTTTCTTATGCTTCTTAAATAACTAAAGTATTCATAGGAAAATTATTAAATTGTTTGTCTTATGGTGAACTTTTGATGATGAAAATATTCAATTCTGGTTGACATGGAATTGCAAAACCTGGAATGGAATCTCTGTTTTTCCCTTTCTATATCACCATCAAGATTGTGAGACTGTAGCCTACCAGCTAAGGAAAGGAATCTTGCAGGTGCTAGTTGAATATAATTGAAATAACATGGTTACATTGCAAATGTTAATATTTGTATTATGGAAAAATAAAAATGGATTCAAATTTTAAAAAAATTAAATGCACTTATTATAAGTTGCATTTTATGTATAAAAAGATAATTGCAATATTATGTTGCAATGATTCATTTTTTTAAAGAAACAATATTTTTATCACTAAAATATAGCATGATTATAGCTGACATCTTTAAATTGGAATTTATTTTATTTTTCAGGTTGTCTTTGCCCCAAACAATTGGAAATATTTTCATTGAGAAATTAGCAAATTATATTTTGGTGAAAACTACATTTGGCTTTTCCTTAGCTTGGGATGGAAACTCTGGGATTTACATTAAATTGACAGAAGAACACAAGGGAAAAACATGTGGTCTCTGTGGAAATTATAATAACAACACATCGGATGATCTCATATTACAAAGTAGTAAGCAAGTAACCCATGCTAAAATATATGATGATAAACTCAACCCATTTCCTTTCATTCTACTTATTTGTAATTGTCATCAGAGAATATTACTAGGCTATTGAATTTGTTGTGGATGGTAATTGCATACTTTTCACAAGTCATGGGGTGAAAACTATATAATTACTTAACAGTTATATAATATATTCAAGATTCATAACATCATTATCATTTCTTATGACTTTATTTAATCAGTGGTGTTATCTACCTATTGCAAATAAGGACTGATTTTGAAATGGCACAAACTGCTTAAGACTACTAAAATGAATTTGTGTGTATGGCAAAATTCAAACAGGACCTTTCTTAGGTGGTCTTGTCCACCATTAATAAGATATATTAGTATCAGCTATTGTTGTTATAACTCCATGTCAAGCAGTAATGGGATTTAAATTTTTTTACTACCGGTTCTATGGGCCTGGCTTGGTGGGCATGGCAGGGGAAGGATACTGTAAAATCTCCAGTCAGAG
>BHFT01004765.1:0-65570 GCA_004320025.1 Laticauda laticaudata
AGAGAGAGAATAATTTACAGAACACAATCCAAAATAGTACCTAATGCTGCATCCTTGAGGATTATGGGAGGCTTGGAGCAGGCAAGGGAGAATGGTCCACCCGGTGGCAGGGGCTGACCGGCTATTAGTGTTTCAGATGTAACCTATTTATAGTTCATTATAGGGCGTTGAATGCCCTGAGCTTTGCCAATGAGTAGTGCATGAAACTGAATTGAAGCACAGTTGGAGGCAGTGACAAAATTCGAGCTTTGAGAACACAGGAAATTGGTTTTGCCGTATTTAATCACGAAGACTTCGACTCTGAAAATGAACGGAGAACGTATCACCATCAATGCACATCAAATATGTATTGGAAGGAGTTCAGACCAGGGTTGTTTGCACCATGTCTAATGATGTAGTGGTGTGAGGAGAAAGCCACGCATGTTACTAGTTGTGAGTGCTCCCGTTATGTCCTCTTTCATGGTGATACCTATGGGTATTTTGGAAAGCGTTGACCGATGGACTGAGGGATACGATATGGGGTTCACTGATAGACATGGCGCTGTACCTAGGTGTCTTCATTTGCCCAACGAGTGGTGAATTACATTTTCCGGGTGGAACAATTGCTACACCTTGAATTTGACTCAGGGAATGGGTCCTGCTTGGTAAGAATGCCCCAGCTATGGTAATGATACTATCTGTTAAACAGAAATTGGAACTCACTGGGAACATCTACGTTTTATTTTTGTCCGCAACATATGCGTGAGGCACTGATATAGGAATTTGTACTGATTCTGGATATTTATAGTGGGACCCACTATATGTGTGGGAAGGTGGTTGCCGTCATTTGTGGCTGGTGAGTAGACCAGAACACCCCCTCAGTCAGGTCCACGGGAAATCCATACCGATACACGGAAAGAGTTAGCAAGCACCATAGGTGAACCATCCAAATCCCCCTAATACCGACTGAGTATTCAGGATTAGCAAGGTATTCAGTGAGAGGGAGTGCAAGATCTTTACCCCCACACCACAAACGGACTGTGCTATAGAATTTATCCAGGATGAAGCTAACTAAGTCCCGTATGTAATGCTATGACCTCTCAAGGTAAAATGAGAGAAAGATAAGGGATTATTTGGTAAAAAACCTAGTTCACGGCTTCAAATACAACCGGGTGGAAAAGGTTGCAGTCCCGGTGTTATTTAGGGAGAACAAAGGATGGAAACTTTTGCTTTATGTGTGGATTTAGAGGGCTTAACGCTGTATGTGTGCAAAATGTCATATCCTCTACCATTAATTAGCAAAATTATTGGCCACATTAGGCTCACCGGAAAAGTCCTTTCACGAAGTTAGATCTGTAGGGTGAAGCATATTACAGAGTACGTATGCAAACAACGAGACAAATGGAAAACTACCTTCTAACTGTTCCTTGGGTACTTTCCATTTCATAGGTGATGGTTTTTGGGTTGCAGGTGCTCCTGCGGTATTCATCGCAGCTAATCTATGAGGTGCTGCATGAACATTTATATAGGGAGTACTTGGGTGTATTTAGACGACATCCTAATTTACACGTAGACTTTGGAAGAACATGTATAGTTATGTACGAAGTTGTCTTTAAAAGTTTATTAAGACACCAAATTAATAATGTGAAAATTATCAAGGTGTGAGTTTTTACCGTTAAAATAAATTTGATTATCTTGGGTGTAGAATTTCAAAGATGGAATTGTAAATGGATAACCAATCAAAAGTAAACTGCTGTCTTAGAATGGGAAATCCACAGCAAAGCACCAAACAAATTGCAGTAGTTCCTTGCTTATGCAAATTTTATCAGGCAGTTTGTGCACAATTTGCTAGCATTATCATTACCATTAATGGAACTACTAAAAACAAAGTTAATCAAAAACAAAGACAACACCGGTCAAAAATTGAGTGGTCCACAAAAGTGTCAAGAAAGCATTTGACCAATCTGAAAGCCTTAAATTTTCCCAAGGCAAACCGATTCTACACATCCTGATCCCCATGAAACAATATGTTGTTCAAAGCAGATGCCAGCGACGTAGTCTGTCAGCGCTGTCCTTTTTACAATTAAATGAACAAGGAATGTTGCAACCCTGTGCTTATACTTCCTGTAAATTTAAATCCCAACAGAGAGAGGATGGGCAATTTGGAAAAAGGAAGGCATTGCGGTGAAAGTGGGCATTACATTACTGGTAGACATCTGTTAGAAGGCAAAAAAAGTTTTTGAAATTTGGAACAGATCATCCAAGCAATTTGCAGGCTTTACAAAAGCCACTCGTTTATGCTCCCAAACAGGTTAGATGGGCATGTATTTTCAAGTGATTTAATTTTCATTCTGCGCTAAATGTACCGAGGGGGCCGAATTGCAATGGCAGATGCCCTGTCTCGTTTACCTCAATACAACAGACCCGAGATGTGATTGTTCACACTGATATCAGTTATAACCATATCCCGGAAATATGGGACATACGATTAAAGGATGTAAAGCAGGGAGATGATTAATGAGATGCCATCCACACAGATCAATAGATTAGCAGTAATGCTGACTTGGTTTTCTATAGAGATAATTTGGCATGGAAAGGAACAAGAGAGTTATGTAAGCCGGAGAAGTGTACGGAATTATATTTTTGGTAAAGCTGTTCTGATGACAAACAGGCTGGGACATTTTGGGTTTTTAAAAACCTTGCGCATTTAGCTCATGGCAATTTTGGTGCCAAAGATGAGGTCTGACAGCAGAGCAGTATGTTAAAAAAATGTCATGTCTGTCGATATCAAAACCAAAACTGGGTAAGCCATAGGGTTGTTATAAACAGTAATACCGAACCAACAACCAGCCATGGCAAGAACATCGCCATGGAGGTTATTGTGGAATTACCCAAAAACAGTAATGTCATACAGTTATACTGGACTTATCATCAACTTAATCTTCAGAAACAGGCAGCATTTTGTACTTGTAATGGTTTACCATCAGCTAAGACCCTAGCCAATATGTTTATAAAGCAAGGTTTACAGATTACATGGAAACCTGTCCACGAGTAAATTTCTGATAGAAGATACAGTTCAATGCCACAATTCTGGGGAGAGCATTTCCTCCGCTTGTTGGGGTCATCCCAGGGATTAAGTTCAGCCTAAATCATTCCAAGAAAACACAATGGCGGCAGCAAAAAAAACCAATGCATGATAGAAAGATAACTTAAGATGGGCATATGTGTCCTATCAACAACAGGAATGGGCAAAGTTGTTACCATTTTGAGTAGTCAAATATAATAACGTAGTACAGCTAGTAGTAACAGGATATCAGTTCCATTTATACATGTAAATGACCTGGAATTTAGCCCATTACAGATTTTACTTGTTACCGCCAACAATCCATCAGTGTCCCCTATGAATGGGCACAACGAGGTTTTAACGAGGCTAGTCTGGGTACATTCAGATAAAGCGGGGCTGGATAAAACAGCAATAGATTTTAAAAACATACTGCTGATGACAAGAAGTAAAACAAGACCATAACGCATTTCATGTTGGGGATAGAGATTTTAAACCTGGGTTCGAACAAAAATATATTAAGTTTGAAAATTGAACAGTAAGAAATTAGGACTCCAAATACTTGGGTCCATTCTCAATTACCAGAAAATCATTAACCAACCTGTCCACGGTTGAGTTAAAGTGTACCATCAATGTTGGGGTGTATACACACAGTGGTTTCATATAAAGTTTACTGACACTCAAAACAAAAGTGCCTGAAATAGAAACAAAAACCACCACCAAATACGAATCAGACTGAAATAGATAGAATTCTCTATTCCTGTAAAAAGAAAGGAATAATATCCCAATTTTAGTGGCTGGAAAGATATTTGGTGTCAGAGGCATCCTGGGTGAAGGCATGCGATGTATAATGCAGATCGTTTTAGTGGCATCATTTCCATAAATACATACGCTGAACAAACCTGGGCCCACAATTTAAGTAGACTACTAACATGGATGTCACTATACAACTAATGTTTTTAATGTGTTGCAGGAGGATTCCTGGTAGAGGGGCCTGCCTATCACATACTATGGCATGCTGGAGCTGTGACACTGAGTGTTCTGCTGCATCTGTGTATTCTCCCACGGCAGGAAGCACCTGCCAGCCGACCCAATACCGAATCGGAAAGGCGCGATAAGATAGACGAGCCCTGATGACATCAAACGCTGGAACCTACACAAGTCGTAGGCGGCGTGTCGCAGAGTGATGGAACATGCCTGACCTGTTAAAAAAATGACCCTGGGGGGTTGAATATACACCAAGGAGGCCACAGGGGATTGGGGAAATATGGAAAGTGGGGCTGTGGCGAGGGGATGGTAAAGGAGGGTGGATAAGTAACAGCAGAAATGCATGGTATCGAGGGTTACATAGTGACTGGAAATTAAGTGATAGCAGACACCGGGATGGTGGTAAGCCCATTAAGTTTATTACTGGTGGATAAATATAGCTTTGCTGCGAGGTGTGCCAGAGCTGACTTTAAAACTATCACTTTTGATGCCTGTTGTTCCAACCCAGAACGATATATGAAACAAATAAAAAACTTTTCAAACTTGCTGTGGAGCTTTATTTCCCTTTCTTTCTGGGTCTTTGGCTGAACAGCTAGAGTCAGGGGCTGATAAGGTCCTGTTATTTCCAGTATCATTTCCCCCCCACTTTTTTTTTAAAGATGAGAAACTACATCAAGTTCTTTTCCAATTCTCTGGATAGTTCCCCAGTGCTGCCAGGAATCTTTGAAAGTCAGTTTCAGTGGTTCTGAGATCACATCTGCCAGGTTTCCTGTCAGAACCTGGGTATAATCCCATTTGGTCCTGGTGATTTGTACTCCTCTAGGGTGGACAGGTACTCACTGACCAGTTTTCTTGAACGATTTTTAATTTATATTTCCTAATCCTACTTTGGCAGATGTATTGTTCTGTTCTACCATTTCCTTGCTTGAAATTCATTGGGGCAGAACAATATGACAGAGCTTCTCAATGGTGGCCCATAATTTACTGAGTATCTTATCCCCATCTCCCAAATACAGATGCCCCCAATTTCGCTTTTTCTCAGGAAATGCAATTATAAAGTGGCACTGTTCTAGCAAGCATTTTTTGCCCATAATAGTTTTGGCAATTATAAAAATTGCTTTTTAAAACATGTTTTTACATTTTATTAATACTTTCCTTATTTACTGCAAATCCTTAGCCTATTAAAATAAAAATACAAAGTGACCTATTTTAGAAAAGTCGTCAAGTCCAGAATAAACACTGCACAAGAAAAAGGAAATAGTCTGATTCAATGTAAAACTATTTTCCCTATAATTAGAAGCTATTTTTGAGACATCTTCCACCTCCTCCACAAAATGCTAATCAAATTAGGTTAGATGTATAAGTACAAGGGAATAAGTAGGCAAGCTTAGAAAAGTAAAGCATGACCATACGCAAATTTGGTAATTATATGGTTTTTTCACTGAATTGTCAGTTTCTTCAAGGCCAATTTACTATATAATCTATATAATGCAATTAGATTTTGTTCAAAAACCTTTTAAACATGTGTTATTTCTATTCCTTTGGTAATTACAGAAATCTCTAATGCCTAATCAGGGAACTTTGGGAAGATAAGCTTTTAATCACTCAAAAATCCGTTTTCTAAGGTTTAATATAATTAATTTCTTCCAGATAATACCCAGATCAGGAATACCCCTTGAAAGTACCTTAAAGCAGTCTCATTCCCATTTAATATATATATACAATGGTACAAGAACGTGGCTGAAAGGATAAAGGTGTTCTCTGCATCTCCAAAAAGTTCCATTAAAATCAGTTGAAAAGGGCTACTTTAGGCCACTAAGTCTAATACATCATTAAAGTGCATAGTGCAGAAATCTTAATTCAAGGATATCTAAAAAAGGCCATCTATTTTCACTGAACTCACTTAGTGAAGGAGTGAAACGCAAAAGCAGATTCTGTATATACAGGAAGCCCTCAAACTTTACAATTATTCAATTAGTGACGCGTTCAAAGTTAACAATCTGAAAAAAAGGACTACTGGACACAAGTTTTCCACACTTACAACTATTCTATGTCCGTGGTCATGAGATAAAACTGGTCCAATGTTGAACAACTGGCATGTAATTTATGACAAGATTTTTTTTTTTTTTTTTTTATACTACACTAGGCGGGGTGTTGTCGTCCCATGTGATCCATCATGTAAACTTCTCAGCCAGGCTTCTGACAAGCAAAGTCAATGGCGTAAAGGCAAATTCACTTAACAACCAACAGTGATCTGCTTTACAACTGTATCAAAAAAAGGCAATACAAATGCCTTAACAACTTAACAACTGTCTTGCTTACCAATGAATTTTTGGGCCCAACTGTGGTTATAAGGCAGAACTACATGTAATTGGTTCTCCTGTCACAGTGCTGCTTAGTGTTAGAATTATGTGGTGGCGCAGTGGGTTAGAATGCAATATTGTAAGCTAAACTGTGCATTACCACAACCAAGGAGTTTCGATCCTGAGCGACCGCAAAGTTGAATTCAGTCTTCTATCCTTCTGAGGTCAGTAAAAATGAGGAACCCAGATTGTTGGGGGCAATATAGCTGACTCTGTAAAACCACTTAGAGAGGCTGTAAAGTAACTATGAAAGCATGTATATAAGTCTAAGTACTAATTGCTATACAATATGTTACAGTTAATGTCCTTAGTTCTCCTTTCAAATAAAAGGAAATCAATGTGTAAACTTCCCAAGGGCTGAACCAGAATCTCTTCTGAGGTTAAAGAGAATACTTTTTTCCTGTACCCCTCACATTAACTTAGGAAAAAAAATGATTTTCCTCATTTCAGGAAAAATCAGATAATCAAACAAAGAGGCATATTTACATCAGAAGCTACACTAAGGATAGCTAAGACTCTCACGCAACCAGCCAGTTCTAAATTGTTAGTCTCAAAGAAAGTTATTGGTAACATTTCTATAACAAAAACGGTATTTGTTAGAGGTGAAATAATTGTGTAGAGGTAGATAATCTCATTTGCATTAAATTTGTTCTAACTATGTCTAATGAAAAACTGAATAGTTCTATTTCAATTTTTGCTATTTTTTCAGCCATCAAATGTTATTCAATATAGAACAATTTTAAAATCAGATGAACAGAAAACTGCAAATAAGAAACTATTTTACAGAGCTAAGTAAGGAATTTGCTTTACAAGTCTCAATTGGCTAATTCATTATAATTAATATGCATTCCCACTCCCACCTCCAGTATAGTATTAAAAACAAAACTTCTAATTTTTTAAATCTACATTTGGACATAAGCTGTGCTTCCAGGTCTGAACAAATCCTGAATGCTGAGATAGATCAAGTAATTTAGGACAGCTTGTCCAATTACTTGAGATTAAGTAAATAGGCACTTATTGATTCAAAACGCCCTGCACTGGAGTTTCAATATGATGCAAATGCTGTACTTAAAGTACAGTATAGTACTTGTGAAAAAGTCCACAGCCAATACAGTGCAAAAGATAAATCAGATTTGATTAATGTGGTCTGTTTTCACTCAAAGTCACCTTTGCAGTCAGATTAAACTTAATCCCTAAAGATCATAGGGATAGAGTCTTGTGGCTACCAATTAGGGAACACGAATAGCGAAGACAAAACAAGAGGAAAGCAGAGGCAAATTTAAAATCAACTATGAGTTCAAAAGGGTTTGGAGAATGTTAAGAGAAAAACAGTATGAACAACTAACATCTGGAAAATAGAATGATCAACCAATGAGTATTTAAATGATGAGTTGCTCAGAGTTCTAACAGCCTTTGTTCAGGATCACACTGTCCCTCCAGAAGGCATGACCAATAGATGGCACTTGGAAGAAAAATGTCAACAAACCCTCCGGTTTTTCTACATAGAGAATCAATCTCTTCCCATTCTCCAAGTAAGTTGATGAAATAGGAATTAATACAATCTATAGAAAGCCCTTTCAGATAATGTTATATTTGGGGAACCTAGGGTTCCCCAAATTAAAACATCCAATGGACCATCTTATTTAAAGAACAAATGAGAAGAAAATACCACCTGTGAAGAAAAAAGATGGCCTTTCCACACTGTGCCTGTCTGGCAACCTTTTTTGTTGTGCTTGTAAAGCTAGCTTCATCTTGTTTCTCAGCTGAGATAGCTCAGACAGGCTTAAGTAACGCCAGTTGCAATTTGAAAGTAGTGAGTTTTTTTTTCCTTATTAAAGGGATACGCAAGTTTTAAATCGTGAAGACAAACCTTATCAGTAAGATGGACAAATCTGGTGGTTTTGCAATTGGTTATATAAACTCATTGATTTGTTGTGTGACTAGTATGTGTAGCCCCCATTGTGTTATCTTACATGATAATTTTCATGGCACCACCCAATGCAAAAGAAAAGAGTGGCAATTCTAAAAAGAGCACGAATACTATAGGACAGGACCACAGGTATTTGAATAAATAATATTATAGCAAAAAATCAGGGTACACCTATTACCAAATGGATTCTGCAATGCCACCAGAGTTGCATATGGAGTTGGGTGGCTCAATAAATTTCAAATCAAGATAAACTGGAGGGAAGAAAAAAATTATGTCAGCAAATTGTAAGAAGCACTAAATGCACAATTACACAGCACAAAATATTATTAATGTGTTGATTAGAATGTAAACTTTTGGAGTAATTGTAGAATTCTGGACTTACAGAAAAATTTGGACTGGAGGGTACACAATATTGCAGAAGATAGTTCCAATAAAAACTTGAGAAAAAGAGTGTACTTTCTTCATCGTCAGTCACCTGCTTCAGCAACATAAAAAAGAGTCTCTCATTTATATAGCATTCAAAGATGAGTGACAGAATTAGAATCTAAGAATGATACGATCTACCCAGAAGGAAATATACCTAGTGCAATCCAAATCAGCCAGGATACGTTTCAAGTGCAGACTGAAAAAAGACATGAATATTGGTGTCAAGCATAGGTAAAATTAGAAAATTAAGCAAGAGTAAATGTGTCAGCAAAGACTTGACTGGAAGAGATACAGTCAGAAATAATAAAATCATTGAAAGAACAGATCCATGTACATGGCCGTTTTATGGCAAAATGAGAGCTGGAGAACGCTAACAGTAAAGAGACAAAGAGGCATTAATTGAAAACTAAAAAACAGAACAAAATCCTAAAAATTTCAAAGAGGTAAGAAATCAAAGTGCCTTTCACTAAAAAACTATTCACATGATAGAAAAAGACAAAGGAATGAAAGCCTTGGACAAACAAAAAGGACATACTGATAACGTGGATGTAAACCTCAAAATCAAAGGAATGGATAAGAAAAGATGTTTCAATCAAGAATGTTCATAAATGTAGAAAAAAGTAAAAAATCTTTTAAAAGTAAGAACACAAGAATGCAACAAAAAAGTATCACTAAGACCGGAAAATTCAAGAATAATCTCAGAAGTAATCAAGAGGCACATGAAGTTAATAATATAGAAAATCGCCATGACATGGGATTAATAAAATAGCTAAGTTATTATATAAGAAGCAACTTCATTAAAAAGTGAAGAAACAGAGCGCGATCAGAATGGAGAGAGACACGGTGTAGATGAAATATTCACTTAATGCGCATTGGGTTTAAAGCTAGCCGATATATAAAGATATATTGGAAGCACTTAACAGCCCTGGAGTGCGAATTGATTGCAGGAGAAATGGTAATGTGCGCAATTAGCAACCTCTGTACTCTAAGTCATAAGTGTTAAGCTTCTTGGCTTCTGTACCGAAAGAAGAGTCTAATACAGCAATGCATGGGATATGAAAAATGACAAATGAACAGTCAGGTTTCAAAAAAAAGCAGAATGACATAAAAATCAGATTAACTATACACAAAGATGGACAATGGATTAAGAGAACAGAGGAAGATAGAAGTTTAGCTCTTCACTTTCCATGACTACTGCAAGGCTAGAAATGTGGAACATATCAAAGACTAATAGGCTGCCAAATGCTTGAGTTATCCTTCTTGAGGAAACCTTACAATTAAACAAAAAGCTCTATCAAATAATATGAGGAGCAGAATGTCCAGAATAAGGGAATAGATGAGGGTTCATATTGTCCCTATTTTTATCTTACAAAAACAAATGTAAGAATAGGCAGCGATTCAACGCAGATAAGAGCTAGAATCAAAACCTGTAAGATTAAAACATTTGCAACATTGTAGCAGATTATGGTAACTTGCATTAAGCCATGTCACACAGCACCAAGGATGGAAAGAGGTATGTAAAACGGAGAGAACACTTGCGCATCCGTTGCGTGTTAACGGCGATGCATCCGTTCTGTACTCACTGCATCCGTTTTCTTCATACTCTCTATCCGTCCAGCATCCGTCTACTAAACATTTCAAGTTTAGAAGCTGCACAAAACTTTTTGAGCGGAAAATGTATCCAACGCGCTCTGTTTATACCATCCGCTATGCATATGGGAAATATCCCGTTATAGGGTTCACGTCCATCGTCACCCGTTACGTGCTTCCATCCTCGCAAAAGCTTCGCTAGGCTATCTGCGCATGCCCGCACAACTCGCATCCTGTCGCAGCGGAAAAGTACCTTGGCCCTGGACTGGAAGGGCGAGTCGTGCTGCTGGAACTCCTGGTAGCTCTGTAGCCCTTGGTAAGGTTGGAGCTGGCGCTGTGGAAAGGCCTTGGAAAGGGCTGTGACATCAACCTGGTGGTGGAGGAGCAGACCTGGACTGGGTGGGAAGCAGGTTAGCTGGGCCTGGGAGGGTTTGTGAACAGCTGTGAATCCTCTCCTTTATCACTGGTACTAGTGATTCGGACCATGTCCATCAGGGTCTGGTTGACGTAGTTGAGAAGGAGCTTTGCCGTTTGAGGGATGGTATGTTGATGTGTACCAGCTGAGAAGAGGAGATCTCGCTGCTCTTGATGGTGCCCTGATCTAGCAGGACAGTGTGGCTCTCGCCACTCTGGGTCTTGGCTCTCTGCCTTGCTTTCTGTGGAGTGGAGCTGGTGTGGGTGTGAGGTTGGTCTCTGGTGGCAGTGCCTCTCCTTGTGCCCACTGGCGTGCAGGGGTCCTCCACGCGCCTCAGCACCACGGGGAGTGCAGCTGTTCGGGGGGGTCTCTGTCATGGGAATCCAAGATACCTGCCTGGACACAGGCTGTATTGAGACACCAAGAAGGAAGCAGGCGGCTTTGGAAGAACGAAGAAGGTGGAGAAGCCTGGGCTACACTTCGGAGGTCTCCTCGGGGTGGAGCACATGCACACCTGGTAGCGGGAAAGCTGCACTCAAGAAGTCCTGGCCAGGCACGTCAAGCTCACGACCGGGAGAACCGATGTGATGGCAAGTGCAGCTTCTTGGAGGTGAGATCCACCAACGAGGAGCAGCCCCTCTGTCTCCCTCTCTCTCAGGAGCCGACAGAGACCAGTCCTACTTCTGGCCAAAGAGTCAGCTCCTGTGTCCAGGCAGGTAATCCTGGTTGGAGTGTCCATGACAGAGACCCCCGCGACAGCTTGCAGCTCCCGTGGTGGATGCGCGTGATGGAAAGGGACCCCCTGACGCAGTGGGAGCAAGGAGAGGGCACTGCCACCAGAGACCAACCCCACACCCACACCCAGCTCCACCTCCAGCAGAAAGCAGGCAGAGAGCGCAGACCAGAGTGGCAGAGCCACACTGTCCTGCTTGGAGATCAGGGACACCCATCAAGAGCAGCGTAGATGCTCCTCTCTCAGCTGGTACACATCAAACATACCATCCTCAAACGGCAAGCCTTTCTCAACTAACGTCAACCAGACCCTGATGGACATGTCCGAATCACAGTACCAGGTGAATAAAGGAGAGGATCACAGGTCTTGGTTCACAAACCCTCCAAGGCCAGCTGAACCCTGCTCCCACCCAGTCCAGGTCTGCTCCTCCACCCGCTGCAGGTGATGTCAACAGCCTACAAGGTTTCCACAGGCCGCTCACCTACCAAGGCTACGGCTACCAGGAGTTCCAGCAGCACAGGAGCCCTTCCAGTCCAGGCACAGGTACTTTTCCCGCTGGAGCAGATGCGAGGTTGTGGCGGATGCGCAGCATAGCCTAGCGGATTTTGCGGATGCGTAACGGGGTGACGATGGACGTATAACGGATATTCCCATATGCCATAGCGGATGTATAACAGACGCGTTGGATACATTTTCCGCTCAAAAAAGTTTTGTGCGCTCAAAACTTGAAAAATGTTAGTAGACGATGCTGGACGGATAGAGAGTATAAAACGGATGCAGTGAGTACAGAAACGGATGCATCGCGTTAACCAACGGATGGCAAGTGTTTCTCTCCGTTTTACATCCTCTTTCCATCCGTTGGTGCTGTGTGACATGGGCTTAATGCAGTACCATAATCTGCTACAATGTTGCAAATGTTTTAATCTACAGGTTTGATTCTAGCTCTTATCTGCTTGAATCCTGCCATTCTTACATTTGTTTTGTAAGATAAAAATGGGGACAATATGAACCCTCATCTTATTCCCTTATTCTGGACATTCTGCCTCCTCATTTATTTTGATAGACTTTTGTTAATTGTAAGGTTTCCTCAGAAGGATAATCAAGCATTCTGGCATGCCTATTAGTCTTGATATGTTCCACATTCTAGCCTTGCAGTAGTCAGGAAAGTGAAGGTAAACTTCTATCTTCTGTTCTCTTTCCATTGTCCATCTTGTGTTAGTTATCTGATTTTATGTCATTCTGCTTTTTTTGAAACCTGACTGTTCATTTGTCATTTTTCTTCCATGCATTGCTGTATTCTTCTTTGTAAGAAAAGAAGCATAACTTTGCATGACTAGTACAGAGGTTTGCTAATTGGCACATTCCATTTTCTTGATCATATTGACTAGGGCTGTTAAGTGCTTCAATTTCTTTTTTCTTGCAGCTTTAAATAGTAAAGTGAATATTTCATCTACACCTGCTGTTTTCCTATTTGATGGTCTGTTTCTTCACTTTTTAATGAAGTTGCTTCTTATATAATAACTTAGCTATTTTATAATCCCATGTCATGGCAGATTTCTATATTATAACTTCATGTGCCTCTGATTACTTCTGAGATTATTCTTGAATTTTCCGGTCTTAGTGATACTTTTTTTGTGTGATTCTTGTGTTCTTCTTTAAAAGATTTTTTACTTTTTCTACATTTATGAACATTCTTGATTGAAACATCTTTTCTTATCCATTCCTTTTGATATTTGAGGTTTACATCCAGTTATCATATGTCCTTTTTGTTGTCCAAGGCTTTCATCCTTTGTCTTTTCTATCATGATAGTTTTTTGTGAAAGGCACTTTGATTTTTACCTCTTTGAAATTTAGTGATTTTTGTTCTGTTTTAGTTTCATAATGCCTCTTTTCTCTTTCTGTAGCTTCTCAAGCTCTATTTTGCATAAAAGGAATGTACTGAGTCTGTTCTTTCAATTGATTTTATATTCTGACTGTATCTCTTCCAGGTCAAGTCTTGCTGACACATTTACTCTGCTTAATTTTCTAATTTTAACCTATGCTTGACACCAATATTTCATGGTCTTTTTCAGTCTGCACCTGAAAGTATCCTGGCTGATTGGATTGCACTAGTATATTTCCTCTGAGGACGTATATTTGATTCTAATTCTGTCACTCTCTTTGATGCTATATAAATGTAGAGACTCTTTTTTATGTTGCTGGAAGCAGGTACTGACGATGAAGAAAGTACACTCTTTTCCAAGTTTTTATTGAACTATCTTCTGCAATATTGTGTACTCAGTCCAAATTTTTCTGTAAGTCCAGATTCTCAATTACTCCAAAGTTTACATTCTAATCACACATTAATAATATTTTGTGCTGTTGTAATGTGCATTTAGTGCTTCTTACAATTTCTGACATAATTTTTTTCTTCCTCCAGTTTTATTGATTTGAATTTATTAGCCACCCAACTCCAATGAACTCTGGGTGGCATTCAGAATCCATTGGTAATAGGTGTACCCTGATTTTTTGCTATATACTTATTTATTCAAATACCTGTGGTCCTGTCCTATAGTATTCGTGCTCTTTTTAAGAATTGCCACTCTTTTCTTTTGCATGGGTGAGTGCCATGAATAATTTATCATGTAAATAACACAATGGGGGCATACACATACTAGTCCACAACAATCAATGAGTGTATATAACCCATTGCAAACCACCAGATTGTCCATCTACTGATAAGGTTTGTCTTCACATTTAAACTGCTATCGCTTTAATAAGGAAAAAAAACTCACTACTTCAAATTGCAACTGGGTTACTTAAGCCTGTCTGAGCTATCTCAGCTGAGAACAAGATGAAGCTAGCTTTACAAGCACAACAAAAAAGGTTGCCAGACAGGCAAGTGTGGAAAGGCCATCTTTTTCTTCACAGGTGTATTTCTTCTCATTTGTTCTTTAAATAAGAATGTCCATTGGGCATGTTTTAATTTGGGGAACCCTTAGGTTCCCCAAATATAACATATCTGAAAGGGCTTTCTATAGATTTGTATTAATTCCTATTTCATCAACTTACTTGAGAATGGGAAGAGATTGATTCTCTATGTAGAAAAACCGGAGGTTGTTGACATTTTTCTTCCAAAGTGCCATCTTTGGTCATGCCTTCTGGAGACAGTGATCCTGAACAAGTAAGGCTGTAGAACTCTGATGCAACTCATCATAAATACCTCATGGTTGATCATTCATATTTCCAGATGTTAGTTGTTCATACTGTTTCTCTAACATTCTCCAAACCCTTTTGAACTCATAGTTGATTTAAATTTGCCTCTGCTTCCTTCTTGTTTTGTCCTTCTGCTATTGTGTTCCCTAATTGGTAGCCACAAGACTCTATCCCTATGATCTTAGGGCTTAAGTTTAATCTGACTGCAAAGGTGACTTTGAGTTGAAAACAGACCACACTTAATCAAATCTGATTTATCTTTGCACTGTATGCTGTGGACTTTTTCACAAGTACTATACTGTACTTAGTACAGCATTTGCATCATATTGAAACTCCAGTGCAGGCGTTTGAATCAATAAGTGCTATTTACTTAATCTCAAGTAATTGACAAGCTGTCCTAAATTAACTTGATCTATCTCAGCATTCAGGATTTGTTCAGACCTGGAGCACAGCTCATTCTTATGTCAAATGTAGATTAAAAATTTAGAAGTTTTGTTTTTAATGACTATACTGAGAGGTGGGAGTGGGAATGGCATATTAATATTTAATGAATTAGCAATTGAGACTTTAAAGCAAATTCCTTACTTAGCTCTGTAAAATAGTTTCTTATTGCAGTTTCTGTCATCTGATTTTAATTGTTCTATATTGAATAACATGATGGTGAAAAATAGCAAAAATTGAAATAGAACTATTCAGTTTCATTAGAACATAGTAGAACAAATTAATGCAAATGAGATTATCTACCTCTACACAATTATTTCACCTCTAACAAATACGTTTTTGTTATAGAATAGTTACCAATAACTTTCTTGAGACTAACAATTTAGAACTGCTGGTTGGTGAGAGTCTTAGCATATCCTTAGTGTAGTTCTGATGTAAATATGCCTCTGTTTGATTATCTGATTTTTCCTGAAATGAGAAAATCATTTTTTTTCCTAAGTTAATGTGAGGGGTACAGGAAAAAGTATCTCTTTAACCTCAGAAGAGATTCTGTCAGCCCTGGGAAGTTTACACATTGATTTCCTTTTATTTGAAAGGAAACTAAGACATTAACTGTAACATATTTGTAATAGCAATAGTACTTAGACTTATATACTGCTTCATAGTACTTTACAGCCCTCTCTAAGTGGTTTACAGAGTCAGTATATTGCCCCCAACAATCTGGGTCCTCATTTTACTGACCTCAGAAGGATAGAAGACTGAATCAACTTTGCGTCGGTCAGGATCGAACTCCTGGTTGTGGTAATGCACAGTTAGCTTACAATATTGCATTCTAACCACTGCGCCACCACATAATTCTAACACTAGCAGCACTGTGACAGGAGAACCAATTACATGTAGTTCTTGCCTTATAACCACAGTTGGGCCCAAAAATTCCATTGGTAAGCAAGACAGTTGTTAAGTTGTTAAGGCCATTTTATGGCCTTTTTTGATACAGTTGTAAAGCAGATCACTGTGGTTGTTAAGTGAATTTGCCTTACGCCATTGACTTTGCTTGTCAGAAGCCGGCTGAGAAGTTTACATGATGATCACATGACAGACACACCCCGCCTAGTGTAGTATAACTGTCATAAATACATGCCAGTTGTCAACATGGGACCAGTTTTGATCTCATGACCACGGACATATTGAAATAGTTGTAAGTGTGAAAACTGGTCAGTAGTCCTTTTTTTCAGTATTGTAACTTTGAACGGTCACTAATTGAATAATTGTAAGTTGAGGGCTTCCTGTATATACAGAACTGCTGGTCACTCCTTCACTAAGTGAGTTCAGGTGAAATCTAGATGGCCTTTTTTAGATATCCTTGAATTAAGATTTCTGCACTTAATGATGTATTAGACTTAGTGGCTAAAGTAGCCCTTTCCAACTGATTTTAATGGAACTTTGGAGATGCAGAGAACACTTTATCCTTTCAGCACGTTCTTGTACCATTGTATATATATATTAAATGGGAATGAAGACTGCTTTAAGAGTACTTTCAAGGGGTATTCCTGATCTGGGTATTATCTGGAAAGAAATAATATATTTAAACCTAGAAAACGGTTGAGTGATTTAAAAGCTTATCTCCCAAAGTTCCCTCATAGGCATTAGAGATTTCTGTTTAATTACCAAGAGAATAGAAATACACATGTTTGAAAAGTTTGAAACAAAATCTAATTGCATTATATAGATTATATAGTAAATTGGGCCTTGAAGAAACTGACAATTCAGTGAAAAACCATTAATACCAAATTTGCTATGTCATGTTTACTTTCTTAAGTGCTACTTATCCCCTGTACTTATTACATCTAACTAATTTATTAGCATTTGTGGAGGAGGTGGGAAGATGTCTCAAAATAGCTTCTAAATTATAGGAAAATGTTTTACATTGAATCAGACTATTTGCCTTCTTGTGCAGTGTTTATTCTGACTGACGACATTTTCTAAAATAGTGTCACTTTGTATTTTATTTTAAGAGGCTAAGGATTTGAGTAAATAAGGAAAGTATTAATAAAATGTAAAACATGTTTTAAAAAGCAATTTTTATAATTGCCAAACTATTATGGGCCAAATGCTTGCTAGAACAGTGCCACTTTATAATTGCATCCTGAGAAAAAGGAAAGTTGGGGCATCTGTATTTGGGAGATGGGGATAAGATACTCAGTAAATTATGGGCCACCATTGAGAAGCTCTGTCATATGTTCTGCCCCATGAATTTCAGCAGAAGGTAGAACAGAACAATACATCTGCAAAGTAGGATTAGGAATATAAATTAAAATCGTCAAGAAAATGGTCAGTGAGTACCTGTCCACCCTAGAGGAGTACAAATCACCAGGACCAAATGGATTATACCCCAGGTTCTGAAGGAACTGGCAGATGTGATCTCAGAACCACTGAACTGTATCTTTCAAAGATCCTGGAGCACTGGGGAACTATCAGAGAATTGGAAAAGAAGTGATGTAGTTCTCATCTTTAAAAAAAAAGGGGGGGGGGAAATAGATCTGGGAAATAACAGACCTATCAGCCTGACTCTCAGCTGTTCAGCCAAAGACCAGAAAGAAAGGGAAATAAAGCTCCACGGCAAGTTGAAAAGTTTTTATTTGTTCATATATCGTTCTGGGTTCGGAACAACAGGCATCAAAAGTGATAGTAAAGTCAGCTCTGGCACACCTCGCAGCCAAAGCTATATTTATCCACCAGATAATAACTTAATGGGCTTATCCACCATCCGGTGTCTGCTATCACTTAATTTCCAGTCACTATGTAACCCTCGATACCATGCATTCTGCTGTTACTTATCCACCCTCCTTTACCATCCCCTCGCCACAGCCCCACTTTCCATATTCCACCAATTCCCCTGTGGCCTCCTGGTGTATATTCACCCCCCCAGGGTCATTTTTTTAACAGTCAGCATGTTCATCACTCTGCCGACAGCCGCCTACGACTTGTGATAGTTCAGCGTTTGATGTCATCAGGGCTCGTCTATCTTCATCGGCCTTTCCGATCCGGTATTGGTCGGCTGGCAGGTGCTTCCTGCCGTGGGAGAATACACAGATGCAGCAGAACACTCAGTGTCACAGCTCCAGCATGCCATAGGGATGTGATAGGCAGTCCCCTCTACCAGGAATCCTCCTGCAACACATTAAAAACATTAGTGTTAGTGACATCCATGATAGTTAGTCTACTTAAATTGTGGGCCCAGGTTTGTCAGGGTATGTATTATGGAAATGATGCACTAAACGATCTGCATATACATCCGATGCCTTCACCCAGGATGCCTCTGACACCAAATATCCTTTCCAGCACACTAAAATTGGATATTATTCCTTCTTTTACAGGAATAGAGAATTCTATCTATTTCAGTCTGATTCGTATTTGGTTGGTGGTTTTTGTTTTCTATTTCAGGCACTTTGTTTTGAGTGTCAGTAAACTTATATGAAACACTGTGTGTATACACCCCAACATTGATGGTAACTTTAACTCAACCGTGACAGGGTTAATGATTTTTGTAATTGAGAATGGACCCAAGTATTTGGGTCCTAATTTCTTACTGTTCAATTTCAACTTAATATATTTTGTTGAAAGGTAAACTCTATCCCCAACATGAAATGGTTTATGGTCTTGTTACTTCTTATCAGCATATGTTTTAAAATCTATTGCTGTTTTATCCAGAGCTTTTCTGACATGTACCCAACTAGCCTGTACCCGTTGTGCCCATTCTTGGACACTGATTGGATTGTTGGGGTAACAAGTAAAATCTGGTAATGGGCTAAATTCCAGGTCATTTACCATGTAAAATGGACTGTATCCTGTACTACTGTGTACTACGTTATTATATTTGACTTCTCCAAATGGTAACAACTCTGCCCATTCCTGTTGTTGATAGGACACATATGATCTTAAGTATCTTTCTATCATAGCATTTGTTTTTTTTTGCTGCGCCATTTGTGCTTGGATGATAGGCTGAACTTAATCCCTGGGATGACCCCAACAAGCGGAGGAATGCTCTCCAGAATTGTGCATTGAACTGTACTCTTCTATCAGAAATTACTCGTGGACAGGTTCCATGTAATCTGTAAACCTGCTTTATAAACATATTGGCTAGGGTCTTAGCTGATGGTAAACCATTACAAGGTACAAAATGTGCCTGTTTCGAGAATAAGTTGATGATAGTCCATATAACTGTATGACCATTACTGTTTGGTAATTCCACAATAAAATCCATGGCGATGTCTTGCCATGGCTGTTGTGGTTCGGATACTGTTTATAACAACCCTAATGGCTTACCCAGTTTTGGTTTTGATATCGCACAGACATGACATTTTTTAACATACTGCTCTGTGTCAGACCTCATCTTTGGCCACCAAAATTGCCATTGAGCTAAATGCAAGGTTTTTAAAAACCCAAAATGTCCAGCCTGTTTGTCATCATGACACTTTACCAAAATATAATTCCTACACTTCTCCGGTACATAACTCTTGTTTCCTTTCCATGCCAAATTATCTCTATAGAAAACCAAGTCAGCATTACTGCTAATCTATTGATCTGTGTGAGTGGCATCTCATATCATCTCCTGCTTTACATCCTTTAATCGTATGTCCCATATTTCCGGGTATGGTATCTGATATCAGTGGCTGAACAATCACATCTCGGGTCATGTTGTATTGAGGTAAACGAGACAGGGCATCTGCCATGAAATTTCGGCCCCCTGGTACATAGCGCAGATGAAAATTAAATCACTTGAAATACATAGCCCATCTAACCTGTTTGGGAGATAAACGGAGTGGCTTTTGTAAAGCCTGCAAATTCTTGTGATCTGTCCAAATTTCAAAAACTTTTTTTGTGCCTTCTAACAGATGTCTCCAGGTATGTAATGCCCACTTCACCGCAAATGCTTCCTTTTTCCAAATTGCCCATCCTCTCTCTGTTGGGATAAATTTACAGGAAGTATAAGCACAGGGTTGCAACATTCCTTGTTCATTTAATTGTAAAAGGACAGCGCTGACAGCTACGTCGCTGGCATCTGCTTGAACAACATATTGTTTCATGGGATCAGGATGTGTGAGAATCGGTGCCTGGGAAAATTAAGGCTTTCAGATTGTCAAATGCTTCTTGACACTTTGTGGACCACTCAATTTTTTGACCGGGTGTTGTCTTTGTTTTCTGATTCTTTGTTTTTAGTAGTTCCATTAATGGTAATGAAATGCTAGCAAATTGTGGCACAAACTGCCTGTAAAAATTTGCAAAGCCAAGGAATCTCTGCAATTGTTTGCGTGTTTGTGGGATTTCCCATTCTAAGACAGCAGTTACTTTGTTGGGATCCATTTACAATCCATCTTTGGAAATTCTACACCCAAGATAATCAAATTTATTACAGTAAAACTCACACCTTGATAATTTCACATATAATTTGGTGTCTAATAACTTTTTAAAGACACTTCGTACTAACTATACATGTTCTTCCAAAGTCTACGTGTAAATTAGGATGTCGTCTAAATACACCAGTACTCCCCTATATAAATGTTCATGCAGCACCTCATAGATTAGCTGCATGAATACCGCAGGAGCACCCTGCAACCCAAAAAGCATCACCTTGAAATGGAAAGTACCCAAGGAACAGTAGAAGGTAGTTTTCCATTTGTCTCGTTGTTTGATACGTACTCTGTAATATGCTTCACACAGATCTAACTTCGTGAAGACTTTTCCGGTGGCTAATGTGGCCAATAATTTGCTAATTAATGGTAGAGGATATACATTTTGCACACATACAGCGTTAAGCCCTCTAAAATCCACACATAAGAGCAAAGTTCCATCCTTTTTCTCCCTAAATAACACCGGGACTGCAACCTTCCAGGTTGTATGAAGCCGTGAACTAGGTTTTTATCCAAATAATCCCTTATCTTCTCCATTTCCTTGGGAGTCATAGCATACATACGGGACTTAGGTAGCTTCACTCCTGGGATAAATTCTATAGCACAGTCCGTTTTGTGGTGTGGGGGTAAGATCTTGCACTCCTCTTCACTGAATACCTTTGCTAAATCCTGATACTCAGTCGGATAGGGGGGATTTGGATGTTCACCTATGGTGCTTGCTAACTCTTTCCGTGTATTCGGTATGGATTCCCGTGGACCTGACTGAGGGGGTTCTGGTCCTACTACCAGCCACAAATGACGGCAACCACCTTCCCACCATATAGTGGGTTCCCACTTATCCAGTCATACAAATCCTAATATCAGTGCCTCACGCATATGTGGGACAACAATAAAACGTAGATGTTCCCAGTGAGTTCCAATTTCTAGTTTAACAGAAGTAGTCATTACCATAGCTGGGGATCTACCAAGCAGGGACCCATCCCCCTGGTCAAAATTCATTGGTGTAGGCAATGGTTCCACCCGTAAATTTAATTCACCACTCGTTGGCAAATAAGACACCTGGTACAGCCCATGTCTATCAGTGCCCCATATCTATCCCTCAGTCCCATGGTCACGCTTTCCAATACCACTGGTATCACAAAAGGACATACTGGAGCACTCACCATAGTATCATCGTGGCTTTCCTCACCACTATCATATAACTGTGAAACAACCCTGGGTTGACTCCATTCCTCTAATTGATGTTGTCTTGATGGTGATACTTCTCCGTTCATTTTCAGAGTCAGTCCTTGTGATTTTTCGGCACCAATTCCCTGTTTCCTAAAGCTGAATTTTGTCACTGCTCCAACATGTGCCTTTGTCATTTGTTTCATGTACTCATTGGCAAGCTCAGGGCATTCCAACGCCCTATGTCTATTAGGTTACATCTGAAACACCTAATAGCCGGTCAGCCCCTGCCACCCGGTGGACCATCTCCTTGCCTGCTCCAGCCTCCCATAATCCCAAGATCAGCTTTAGGTACTTTTTGGATTGGTTCTGAATTCCTTCAGTCCAACATCCAATTCAACCACAGTTCTGTACCATTCTGTTAATCGTTGAGGGATTCCTTTATATAAACAAGCCTGTCTTAAACTGTGATCCAACCTGGCATGGAATTCCTGGAGCAACAAACACTCAGGCCAGGAGTGTTTGGCTTAAATTCCCAGCCAAATGCCAGAATTCCCGTACATACTCAGTTGCCGGTCTCCCTTCTTGCTTCAATGCCATAATAGCTCCCTTGACCTCGTGGATACGAGACCTATCCTCAAAATGTTTGAGGAGTGAGTCCAAAAAAAGATTTACATCTACCAATTCTCTGGCTGTTCATTGTGTAGTTCCGTGACCCAGTCCGCTGTATCCCCAGTTAAAACCCCCATGATAGCTACCACTATGGACCATTGTGATGGATAGCAAAAGGCATTCTAGAGGATTGACCACTTAGCTTAGGAACAGTGCGATACCGTCTGGGTTATCATCAAATGTAGTTTGCAATGGTGGTGGTCCCCACATCATGCATTGTGGCCACTGGCTGGACATTTTCTGATGATCCCAGGAACCCTTCTGTTGTATACGGTGAGATGGTGAATCCCCTCGAACAAAGCTTGATGACATATGCTTGGTATCTCCTGTCTTGGGTTCTGATGGCCCGATTATATCAGCTAATGATGCATCAAACCCAGGTGTAAAGTCCCTTCCAGTCCTTTTACTATTATGTATCATCAGTCTGAGCTCCTGACCCCTCCCATCTACTCTTTGGGCTGGGATCCTGGATACTTAGATCTCCATACTTCATGTGCAATAGTTCTGTAGTACTAGCTCCCAAACTTGAGGGAGAGGTACTCCAGGCATCTTCTTCAATTATTCTCCTTTCCCTCCACTTCTCAAATACTCCAGCATTGAGAGGTGCGGGGTTTTCCACAAACCCCTCATCCCCCAGACTCCTCCTGAAGCTCCCAATCACTCCTCCCTTGTCTTGGGCTGAATAGCTTTCCGTGCCTCCCCCTCTACGTCTCTGAGTAGCTTAGGTCTAGTAACTCTTTGTACATCCTTATCCTTGAGAATATCCCCAGTATCACCAGTAGATGGCGGTTCTCTGCTCATAAGCCCATCTGTAGACTCACACACTCCACCATCCTCTGGAGACGTCTCTTCCTCATCCACCTCAGATGCGAACGGCAAATCTGAATCCACATTTGTGCCTTCCGCCATCACTCCTCAATGCAGCCACACCAAACTACCAACAGAGGGAAGGAGGGTTGGCAGGAGCATAGAGGGATTTGATAGACAGCTGACTTTCTCTCAGCTATTCAGCTGAAGTCCAGAAAGAAACTCCATGGCAAGTTGATTCGTCCATGTATCGTTTGGGGAAGTGATTTTTCTGCCTTTTTTTGCCCAGGGCTACCACATATTTTTCAGGGTTTACATGCATTCAGTTTCAATAGTCCAGAGCATAAAATACGCATGTGTTTAGCAAGAGTTGAAAGGGACCTGGAAGGTCTTCTAGTCCAACCCCCAGCTCAGGCAAGAAAACTGAGGATGCCAAACTCTGAGTAGAAATCCTGGGAAAGGGTCAGAATAATACTTAGAAGGGACCTTGGGGTAACCCTGTACCCATTTCAGAGAAATGGCTGTCCGGTCTTTTTCTGAAAAAACTTCAGTGATTGAGCACCAGAACTTCTAGAGACAGGCAGTTCCACTGGTTAATTGTTCTCACTGTCAGGAATTTTCTCCTTAGTTTTAGGTTGCTTCTCTCTGTTCAGTTTCCATCCATTGCTTCTTGTTTGCATTCTGCTTTTTGGAAAAATACACTGTCCCCCTTTCTTTGTGGCAGCCCCTTAAAAGCCTGTTGCGTATCACACTCTGAGTAAAGCATGTGAGCCATTTCCTCCTTTGGTCCATGAAGTACATTTATAGTATGCAGATAATAAGTCAAAAAAGGTGAACAACATTTTTACAGAACTATAGTAAAGTTGAGGCTGGGTGACAAGGAATGACAGTGAGGGGAGGGGCCAGGTGAGGCACCCCTTGATGTGAGTGACATTGAGTTGGCCATGCCCACCCAATCACATGACCACTAAGCCAAATCCACCCAATCACATGATCACCAAGCCATGCCCACCAAATAAGTCATGCCCACAGAACTGGTAGTAAAAAAAATTGAATTGCACCACTGGGTAAGGCCACACTTGGAATACTGCAACCAGTTTTGGTCATCATGATATAAAAAGATGTTGAGACTCTAGAAAGAGCGCAGAGAAGAGCAACAAAGATGATGAGAGGACTGGGGATTTCCTGACAGCTGAAATAATAAGTGCAACAACTTGCCTTCAGAAGTTTTGAATGGTCCAACACTGGAAGTTTTTAAGAAGAGATTGGACAACCATTTGTCTGAAATGCTGTAGGGTTTCTTGTCTGAGCAGGGGGTTGGACAGAAGACCTCCAAGGTCCCTTCCAATTCTGTTATTCTGTTAAAATAAGATAGCAGTATAATTATTCTACAATCTTGAAACTTTATGAGGACAAAACCCTTCCCATTCTTTTTTTTTGTATGTAGGTAGTCCTCAACTTATGACCACAATTGAGCCCAAAATTTTTGTTGCTAAGTGAAACAGTTAAGTGGATTTTGCCTCATTTTATGGCCTTTCTTGCCACACTGGTTCACTTAGTAACATGATTGTTAAGTGAATCTGGCTTCCCCATTGACTTTGCTTGTCCAAAGGTTTCAAAAAGTGATCATGTGACCCCAGGACACTGCAACTGGAATAAATGGAAGTCAGTTGCCAAGCATCTAAATTTTGATCACCTAACCAATGACCATGGGGATGCTGGAACCATCATAAATGTGAAAAATAGTCATAAGTCACTTTTTTCAGTGTTGTAACTTTGAACAGTCTCTAAATGGACTGTTGTAAGTCAAAGACTACCTGTTATTACCTAGTACTGTCTGTATTGAGACTGCAGCCACTGGTTACAGCACTCACAAGTCAACATTATCCTATTTACATTTTTAGAAGTTAAAGACAAATAATTGTAAACTGGATTCCATCCATGTTAGAAAAATAAATTATAGTTAGAGAAGCCAGAAAATTATGGAAGTCAACTGCCAGGTGATTATTGATTTAACAGTCTGTTGTATGTTAAGAATTCCTCCACTTAAACCTGTTGTATTATGTTAAGAATAAAAATTATGTTTTATGGTTCCCCACTGTTTTAACACAAGGTTGGTGACAATAGCAAATGATTCAAATGCTGGTATAAGCCCAACTATTAGGAAAAATACCATGTGGACCGACCGTCTCCAAAACTAATGCTAATGTTGGTGCAGATTTCAAAAGTTAATATAAAATGCCTTAAGATACTGTTACTTATCTGTGAACAATTTCACAGCAGGAGTTTTTATAAGGCAAAGAAATTAGAAGGTAGAGTTCTTGAACAGACTATTTTTTTTTAAATAACTTCATATTTTTTCATGTATTATCACAACAGGTTCTTTGTATGTAGCTCATAGTTGGAGCCCAATTGCATCACTTTTTCAGACTTTAGTTTGAATGCATTCAGTTATTGTCTTGGAATGGTAATGAAATAGCAGACTGCAATTTTAGAGATGACTTGAGGCATTGAGGGAGAGTTTTATCTGTCACTTTGAACTGCTTCACTTTTATGTAACAGCTTTTCTATAAAGGAGGTAGCAAATATAACAATTGGTATATTCATATGGGATTATCTGGTGCATATGCAGTCTTTGTAGGATTCAGAAAACAGCTGTCAAACTAAATAAAAATAAATGAAAAAAATGGACTCATCTCTCTAATTGATTTTAATCTATTTGCATGCAGCCATAAAAAGTTTCATGATGATGATATGGCAAGTACTGTGAATGCAATTAGTTAGCAATTCAGTGAACCTTCCTGGAAAGAAATCTCATCTCTCTTAAAAAGAGCTATTGTGGATCAGTCTAGAGAAAGCAAATGCTTGTCGGCTTTATAGAAATTATTGATATTGTGTTCAGCATTAAGCTTTTAATCTTTTTTTGTTCCTGATTCCTCATTTAAATTTACTGGATTGTTTTTCACTGACTCACTTGTTTCAATGGCCATAGGAATGATGAAAATGCAAACAATACATGAAATTTCATTTTCTCTGTGTTTCTGTTAATAGTAATTTTAGTGTGCTATTCAAGAGGAATGCTGATTATGTAGCAATTCCTAGTGACATCATCAAGGAAGATCAATTGATAATTAGGTTAGAACTAGCATAATTGGGGAATCATTTTTTTAAAAAAATTGAACAGCTGAATATATCAAGAATAGCAGCAACAGCAACAGATTTAATAGTGCCCTGACATTTTCCTTTCATGTATCATATTTATTTCTTCATTCCTCTACCGGAGAGATTTAGATCCCTAAAGTAAAAACATCTATGATGATAAGATTTACTGTTTCATATTAGCATATTACAAATTAAATGCTGAGGTTTTGCTTGCTTTTTTTAGCTTTCTGCTGATACAAAGCAAAGCGAGCCATTTTTTTCTTATTGTAGTACTCTACGACTCATGTAATTTTTCTCTGGATTTTTTTTCCTGCATTTTTGTAGTTCCTTAGATTTCAGCCCATTTGTAATGAAAAGAGAAAGGAATTATTCCAATATTCTTGTATAGAGCCATTGAGTATTATGAGAATATCACTAATGACTTTTCTTTGGTTCACCCATTTGAATACTTACTGGGGGAAATCCTGTTTTGTTCCTATTTCAATTAAAATATCAGACCTTTGTGTACATTCTATATCTTTTAATTTAAAGGAGCTTATATCTTGAATTCTAGAAGGGTGATCTGTGTGGAATCAAGAACTGCAGTGTGTACCAAACTTAGTTCAATGACTTACTGCTTGCCTTAGATGATCTAAATAATTTGAACACCATATATTTGAAGGAATGTCTCTCCCAAAACAGAGTTTGAAAAGCTTGACTTATTTGTGTCTAAAAATGAAAGATTCTACCCCAAATTTTCAGGACCAAGAAAAAGTTTTATTTGTACAGCATTTAAAAATTATATATTTCAAACATTTAAAGTTGTATTTCAAATGGCAAGTTTGCTCCTCATCTGTGTTCAGTTTGTATTCAGTTTCTGTACTGAATTTTTTTTTAATCCAATGGAGTGATTGAAAGAAATTATGACTCCAAAGGCTTGTTTGCAGGACCATTTTTTAAGGAAAACAACTAAACATTGTGATATTTCATGACAGTTATAGACAGGCGTGGGATTCATTTTTAAAAAAAAAAAACTGGTTCTATGAGTGTGGCTTGGTGGTCATATGATGGTGTGAGCATGGCTTGGTGGTCATGTGACTGGATGAGGCACCAAAATAACCCAGATGTTTCCTGCTGGAGATGGGGTTGGACGAGGTGACCTCTGAGGTCCTTTCCAGTCCTGGATTGCTGTGCTGTTTCAAAGCATCCTCTGAAGCTGCATCTAGTGCCAGGGTTTGTGGTCCTTCTTTCCTTCTCATTTTTCTCTCCCTCCCTCCCCCTCCCTCCCTCCATACTCATTTCTTTCCTTTCTTCTCTCTTTCTCCTTCCTTCCTTTCTCCCCTTCCCTCTTTCTTTCTCGTTTCCTTTCCTTTCTATTTCTTTCTTTCTCTTTCTCTCTTTTTCCTTTCTTTTCTTTTCCCTTCCTCCTTCTTTTCCTTTCTTCTTTCCCCCTCTTCTCTTCTCTTCCTTTCTCTTCTTTCTCTTCTTTCTTTCTCTTCCTCCCTCCCTCCCTCTTTCTTTCCTTTCTTTCTTTCTCCCTCCTCACTCTCCTTCCCTTCCTTCGCTTCCTTCCTTCCTTCCTTCTCTCTTCCTTCCTTCCTTTCCTTCCTTCCTTCCTTCCTCTTCCTTTCTTTTTTCTCCTTGAAGAGGAGCCTGCTGGCAGCCAAAGCAGCATTGGGGGAAGGCATGGCAGAACTCCAAGCCCCATTTTTGGCTATAAAGTCTCCCTGAACTCTGGCAAGCAAAAATGGGACATTGGAGAAGTCTGGTGGCCGCTGCTCCCATGCCCATTTTTGCTGACAGGACGGCACCTTGCACTTATCTGAGCGCAGAAACAGGGACTCCTGGAAAGGAGTAAGGAGGCCAGGCAGCTGGTCATCAGAATTATGTTCATCAAACTGGGTGTAAAAATTAACTCCGGTTTATTAAACTGGCTGACTGGCTGTAATCCACCCTGGTTTTACAACTGACATTTGAGAGTTTGACATATTTAAGGCAAACTACGTTATATTTGATCCTCTGAGCTATAAATGAGTAGTGGTTGTTTCATAAAAAAGTTTTTGATTTTTTAATTTAAAATAATACCAGTTCCACATTTCTAGTTTAAACAGAAGGTTATGATAAGGCAATTTCTCTTCACAAGATGGTGAGAAAGCGATGCAGGATAATAACTGAGAAGGGAGAACTGTGTGTAAATTCTGTATTAAAAGGGAGGTACAGTTTGCCTCCTGGATTGTGGCGCCTAATTTTTAAAGTTCTTTTGAGAAACATTGAACAGCCATTTGTCCGGGATTGTATAGATTCTCCCTGGCAGATTTTCGGACTAGAAGACCTCAAGGTCACTTGCCCTTGTGATTTCAATAAGATTATAATTTATAACGTTAAATAAGAATCTGCATGGTTCAATAGCATAAGTAGCATGATCTGCGAAATAATACATTGAGGTTTTATAATACGCTTAAATGAAACTTGATAATGCACAGCCATTCTTAACTAAAATTCAAGGTTAATTTAATTAATATTTTATAATATTTTTGTGATTTAAAAACTATAGAGAGTACCTTGGAATTTTTACCTCATAAGCACCAATTTTCTGCTATTTATTCAAGGTAAATTCAATTTAATTTATTAATGTTCTCGTATGAAAATAGTTACTCCAAATCCTCTAATCTGTGCGGTAAGAAGCCTGCATAGGATGGTTCAGCTAGAACAATCCAAGGCAGGAGCCGCCAAAAGGGTTAAATCAACTAATTATTGGAGCTAAAGCGCGAGGCAAGCTGTATATAAATGGCTGCCGCGTACAGCCAAACTGTTCTGTTTTATCTTTATGTTGAAATAAAGACTTTACTGTTGAACCGTCTACTTGTGTTTTTCCGGACGGACACTGTTGACCAAGATAGGGATAGTTCCTAAAAACTGTGAGACTGGTGCACGCGGTGAATTGAAAACCAGGCTGGAAAGCGATGGGCTGAAATAATGCCCGCCCGCACCCTTCAACCCCAATGAAGAGGATTGGGAGATCCCTACGTAGACGTTTCCAAATGTACTTGGTAAAGTAACGAGAATGGAAATCCTCAGACCGTGTAGAGTGTCGTGCTTAACGCATTGCGGACCAAGATATTCCAAAGGCAAGGCGATTTCAAGCCCAGAGACGTAAGCAAATGGACTGCCCTAAACTCCAGCGAATGTTGAAGGTCATTACGCACCAGTTGGTGTAATCTCATCAAAACGACGAATTCTTACCAAAGGACCAAAAAGAAGGTGAGACCATCGCTGATTTTGTGCGCACTCCGACAATTGGGCGGAGCATGTGAGTTCCTACTTAGATTTAGCCATGTGAGATCGAGTAGTATTGGGTTTAAAAGACTCTAATTTAAAAAGTCAGTCGCTAAATAAACCCAAACATACCTGTAGCGAAGCAATCGCAAAGCCATCAGCTGAGAAGGACACGAAAAGTCAGCGGCGCACAATGAACACATGACGAACAACACGCAAGCGAGCCTAACAGATGGAAGAAGCAATGTCCCGCCACCACCAACACCACGAAGATTTTATAGACATCAAAATCCGGAGAGGAAGACGAGGTTGACCGCTATACGCCAACAAAAGAAAGCGCAAAAAAAAACTGTGCGGAATGCACCGGTTGCGGAGAAACACACTTCGTGCCATGCATTCCTGATCAGTCTGCCAGAGTTGTAAGAAAGGGACACACTGAGAAGGTCTGTGGAATCGAAAAAATTAGCACCCAAATAGACGCGAGAACTCCTCCCACAAGCTGAATCGAAGCAAGCGAGAGAAGTGGAGCGCAACAACCGAGCCAGTAACTGAGAAAAAGCCTAAACCTGCACTATCGGAAGCGCTCAGACGGAAAGCGAAAACAAGTTTAAATATCGTAAAAATCGAAGGCAGCCCCGCGAAGATGGAAGGTAGACTCGGGTACTTCTGTCAATGGTTCATGGACACAATCAAGCAACTGGTCCTCAAATATTAGCTAAAGAGCCCAGAAAACAAAATTAAACCTGAAGGACTACCAAGGGAATTCGATCCCTGTTGGTAGGTCTCGACATTCCGAGTCGCTTACAAGAAGCATGTCTGAAGTCTGCTCTGAAATAGTCGACCAAGCCAACCAGCCTCCTTGGCATCGAATGGTTCGCACCATTGGGCATCGAAATGACGAAGTAGGACCGATGGCCGGCAACCGAATGGAAGAAAACCTGATCCACAGATTCCAGGATCAGTTTTCGATGGCTCCTAAGGCAGGTATACGGGGACCCAATTCTCTTTAGTTTAGAACCCCAGGTTGGCCCTAGAAATTAAAGGCCAACCAAGTTCCTTTGCATTAAAGGCTAAAAAGTAGAGACAATTGAACAAATTGAATTGACCAAGGGGTTTTGAACCTGTTGACCATGCTAAATGTGAGACGCCAATAGTAAAATCGGTAAACCTACGGGCGGTACGCATCTGCGGAGACTACAAGGATACCCTGAACCATGCGCTGCAACCAAATTCGCATACACCGTTGCAGTCGTTACAATTTGTTAACTCCTTGGGGGAGACAATTTTTTGCTAAAACTAATCTAGCACAAGCTTAACAACAGCTTCCATAGACCCACGTTAACGGCCGAGGCACAGACAATAGGGCAACAGACAATATGGCGATCACAAAGGGCATTCAAGTGATACAACTCCAGTTTGGATGATGTCCCCAGCGTTTTCCAAAGCCTCATGAACGCCTATTAAATGGATATAATAAGGGGTCATACCATATTTTGACGAACAATCCTATTTCGGCTAAAATACGACCCACTAGAAAAAGACTAAGAAATGTTTACTAAAAATTCAGAAATCCGGCTGAAGTTAAAAAAAAATTGCTCTTAATGACTGATCGTGTCGAATTTCTGGGCTACTAATTGACGGGGAGGTATACACCTATGAAAAAAAAGTCAAGCCTTAAAGAACACAACCCCACCAGCCAAAAAACAACACGAATTGCAGGCATTTTTGGGTCTAATAATTTCTATAACGTATTTCCTCCCACGAAAGCGACAATAGCGGAACCATGAACATCCATTTGCTGGGATTAAGAAAAATTAATGGACTTGGGGCTAGAGAGCAAAAAAGTTCCAAAATTAAAAATGTATTAATCATCAAACACTGTTCTTATCCAGTTTAGTAAAGACAACTTCGCATTGACGGTAACCTGCGACGCCACGTTTGGATCGGTGCCATCTGAGCCACAATTGCCAATGGAGAGAGCAGCCCGTCGCTGTATTATCAAGACTCTGTCTAAAACAGAACGTAATATTAGTCAACTAACAGAGAAGCCTGCATGTCGCTGGAGTTGAAACGCTTTCCACTGAATACCTTTATGGAAGAACATTTGATGTAACGACCATAAAGCTGTTTATGGAATTCTGGCCGGGAAACAAACCTACACTGAACACTTTATCCCCAGAATGACTAATGTAGAATTCCTAGCAGCATACTTCTTACAATTAATGCATGACCCGGGAAAGCAAATCTCCCATGCATTGACGCATTAAGCAGAAGCACCGTTTGCCAAGACGGAGACGACCCGGCGCCAACATATGACACCCTGCAATAGAAACAGCCGAATACAATATCTGCAAACGATGTCACCAAGACAGCACGCAGACTAAAACACAGTACTGCCCGCTATTAAAACTGGGAGGTAAAGGTGGCCGGAAACCAAAAAAACTAGAAAACTTTAACCTTGTTCCGGACAGACAAACTGAATTTCAATTCAAAATTGGTTTTGTGGGTGATCGGTAGTAATCCTCTAAATTACAAACTAGAGTGGTTGTATGCTTCTACGAAGGCTACCCTGGGTATTGTAAAAATGAAAAGCCTAGCTAGAAGTATGTCTGCTGTGGTGATATAAGATTAAAAAATCGAATACTGGTTACTACTTTATAAATGTAGAAAACATGGCCTTCTCACACAAGCACCATAAGGGACTGGGAAGACCCCACGCGAGGGGGGCCCCCTGGTCTCGGATCCACATTGATTTCGCGGTCCTTTACTAGGACATATTTTTAATTTGCCGTAAGCATACTCAATTGGCTGGGAAGTTGTAGTAATGTCATCCTACGACAACCGAGGCGGTCATTAAAACAATTTAAAAAACTTTTCGCACCATGGATTGCGGCGTACGTGCCGCTCAGTGTCACATGGCCACAATTAAGCAAGCACCAATTTGAACAAACCATAGCCCCTAGGTATACGCCATCCGCACTTAACCATGGGCCGGCCACCCGGCTGCAAAGGTAGGCGGAAGAATCGTGTTACCAAAGAGGTTTAGAGAGAATGCCTTGGGGATGTCCAGGATAAATATAACGCCGCCTACTCACCCTCCCAACATATCACACACAGCACTGTAACCAACAAATAGCCCAGCGGAATTATTAATGGGAAGAAAACTTAGGTCGCAATTAGACACGATTGCACCCAACTTATACACCAAGAAAGACCCCCCGACTCCTCAGCTTTCCAAACATATTGAAAATCGGTCAACCTAAGTCAAATGCAACAAAAATTTCACTGGGACCCCTTATGGCTTCCAGGCACAATCAACAATCACAAGCGCCCGGTCCTACCGACTAACTGTAGCATGGAGGGAATGAACGGCACATAGACAGCTTCTTTCCGAAACATGAAAGAAGCTACAAAACTCAAACTATAAATAATAAAAACGATGAAAATAAACAAACGAGGCGGGAAATACAAGAATAATAAAGAACTTTTTAAAATAAACCAGAAACATCAACAATCAAAAAGAGCAAAAGAAACTTACGGTTAATTGAGACTTGCGCGGAAAATCCAGACAGAAGGGGCAGCCAAGACAGCTGACCTGCCAGAAACCAGGAAGGAGCAGCAAAATCCACCAGCTGAGAAACTCAGAGCGGTAGCAAAATGGCCGACTCACCCTTCCAGGCGGTTCCATGGAGAAGAGCCGGAGAGATAGCAACCCCATCTGAATCGGTTGAAGTCTCCAGTGAAAATGAACCGCGCAAGTCCAGTAGAATCAGAAAGAGCCCCACCTACCTGCGCGACTACGTCACCACATAGGACTAAACCAAGAGGGGAGGGGTGTTCTTTATAAAAATAGTTTATTCCAAATCCTCTAATATGATTGGCTAAGAAAGCCAGCATAGGGATTGGTTCACTACCTCGCGTTTTTCCGGACGGAACAATTAATGCGCTCAATGCAGCTTAATTATTGTACTTTATTGTTCATTCAACTATATAAACATAACACATTAATTACTCCTACAATTATTTTAACATATTTGAGTTGCAGATCAAGATAAAGTTAGACCGAGGAAAGGAGGCTTTTTTTCCCTGTTGTGGATGCAGTACATTGTTTACTACCCAAATTAATAAAAGTTCCTGAGGAAATCCAAAAATGTTTCATAGGATTAGGATTAGGAACAATTCTAAACCACTATAAGAAAAATGGAGAGCTTTGGTTAATGAAATGGAGATAAACATATAATATATATTGCAAAAGAAGCTACTGTTCAATCCCAGGTACCTAAATCTTTTTTTTTTACACTTTTTTGACCAATTATTATGAAATGTGAAAAATGCTGGTGTTTACTTTGTTTTCTCTGTTACATCTTTTTCTATCAGTCTGTCGCCTTGGCGGCTGTAAATGTTTTCTGAACTGGAAAAACATGAAGAAACTATCCACCATAGCTATGGTATTTAATTGAAATGTGAGAAGCCAAGAAAACTCCAAGTCATTTGAATGATCACTGTAAAGTGAAAGAGAAGATATTGTCATCTATGTGGCACTGGGCTTATTTATAACTAAAAATAAATTAGTGTCCTATGAATATGTCACTAAAACATTTGTTTTCCTTAAAAAAATGGAAGTGATTCCCTATCCATCAGATTAAAAGTGCATAGCAAAATATGGGGGTGTGGCTAGCTTTCCTTTTGCCTCCAGCTGCTGGAGATGAAAGGGAACTCTGAATGGTGGAAATGAGAACCTGCAGATTCTGTATACTCCAGACTGCAATTTCCTCTAAGCAATCTTTGATCATTGGTTATGACTGCATTTGAAGGGAATAAAATGGTTGCTCTAACAACATATAGAATGGCCTTCTAAAAGATAGCTTGATATAAAATGCTTCTGTTGCTCAGGAACTTAGAATTCTGAATAAAAAATTGGAAAACTGGTGATGCAAAACATCTAAGAGATATATAGGAAAGGTATTATAACATCAAAGGAAGAGGAGGAGGAGAAGGGGGAGATGATGGATAAACTGCTGATTGAAGAACACCTAAAGCATTCATAATTGAAATTCAGTGACATCTTAATTATTAATGGCTTTCTAAAAGACATGAAGGACACTGATTACCAGTAAGGGGAGACTGGATTAATTTCCCAGAAAGTCCTGGTCTTATCTTATTGGTTGTTTAATAACTCCAGGGAACCAAAAATAGATTGCTAGATTTGGATATGGTTTAATTCAACTGTGAATCCATTAACTCCTTAAATGACAAACTCTTTCAACCAAACTTTATCCAAGTATGTATGTATTCATTCCAAAAGCAAAATGAAATAACACTGAGAATTCCATGATGAGTTTCTTAGAATAGGTGGACGAATGCAAATTGAACAAATGCTGTTTGTTTGATGCTGATAAGTTGCTTATCATAACATTTGGACATCACTGGTTGTTTTTAAACATTCACTGAATCTTGCTGACAAATTTAAATATTCTTTCATTTTCAGTTATGTTGGTTATAAAATTGCCTTCAAGAATCACCTGCCTTGATCAAAAATTCAAGCTGACAGTGGCTTTTGTTCTAGCTGAATATCTCTCCACGTGTGACAGTAAAATGAGACACTTTAAAATATTTTCTGTAATTAATACAATTATTATGATTAAGAGAGCTGCAGTGTGCTTAAAATGAAAACTTTGGGTCATTTTGATTTGATTCACAGTTGAAAGTACAGAAAGATAAACTGGGATGATACTTATAATTAAAAGTAGATGAAAATGCACTGTTTCAAGGATTTCTCTGGGGAACACTGCTCTAGAGAATATTTTCCATCCAAACTTCTTTCCTGGAAGAACAAACAATGTTTAAGTAAATACCAAACTTCTAGGATCCTAGATGTAAGGGTTTTTTTGTTTTTTGTTTGGCTGTCAAAACTCGACTACAACTATGGAAATATGTCATTGCTATAAATTTGAAATTGACTCATGTGAAGCAAAAGGGTAAAAATTTAAAGCATGAGCATGCCTGCTTTCCTCCCCTACTCAAAATTTGTTTTTAAAATGTAGCATATTTTTGAAGCAGAACATAGTCATTTACTGTCTTGTTTTACTAGTGCTCTGCATGGATGTTTTCAGATTTAGAATAATATTTATATGAAATGGTTATAAAATAAAACATGAAAAAATAACCTGTGCTTTATTATTCTATAAATCTGTTTCATGGGAATTTAGTATACTTTTAGGAACTCATCCCATCTGTGGGCAATACAAAGTACTTGCTTTTTCTATTTAAAACACTAAATCATGAAGTACTATGGAGAGTTTTACTACTAAAGTTATCACGTCTGTGTATTCAAGGCCACTATAATATAGTCTGCAGGAATTTACCAATTAAAAATGCAGATTTGATGCTTTAATACAGGGGTGCCAAACTCAAGGCCTGCAGACCGGGTCTGGCCCGCAGGGTGTTTACACCTGGTCCATGGAGCCGCCCTAGAAACAGTGAAGGAATGGCTTGTAATGCTTCTAACAGTGAAAATGGAGTGCAGCCCTCCCAGGCTCTGTTTTTTTGCTGCAGTGGCCTCCTACAGCCCTCTGCCAGTGAAAATGGAGTGGTCCACGGCTCTGTTTTCACTGGCAGAGAGTTACAGGAGGCTGTCATGGCCAAAAATGGAACCCAGGGGGGCAACACACAGCCCCCTGGGCTCAATTTTCACTGGCAGAGGGCGAGCAAAACAAACTCAAAGCAAAACAAAAGGAGAAATGTTGAAATGTTTCCTCTTTTGCATTTGAGCATCCAAGAAGGGACAGGAAAGGAGAAAGGGAAAGAGGAAAGACAAAGAAAAAGAATGAAAGCTGGGAAAGAGAGCAAGGAAGGAAAAAGAAGGAGGGGAAGGAAGAAGAAAGGAGAATGAAGAGAGAAGGAAAAAGGAAGAAAGGAGGGAGAGAGGAAGATTATAGTGGGATTGGAAGGGATCAAGGGAAGTCCTGCCTGAGCACTTGGCCACCACAGGTGCCCCCCAACATGAGCTGGCCACACCCATCCTGGCCATGCCCCCCACAAGTTCAAACACAACCCTTATGTGTCCTTCAATGAAATCAAGCTCTAATATTTACAATGGAATGTAAAGGTATTTTGAAGATCTAAATTCATTGGAAAAGTCAGATTATTTATCAATGTCTCCACTATCTCTTCTTGGTGCTGTTAACAGTGAAAGCACATCTAGCTTCCAATGAACTCATGATCATACTAAGACAAAAAGACATCATCACCATATTTAAATTAGCTTTTGGCTGCTGTGAAGGACTGGATCTTGGCAATGAATCTTTTCTCAGGTGTTTGAGGTGCCTCCTGTAAAGCTTCTTTCTGCATGAATTTCTTTGCCTTTTTTTAATGAGTCACTTTTTCCTTTATAATAACAGCAGATCTAACTGTGTTTCATTTATCTTCTGCCCTTTGTTAAAATAAACAGTGAAGTCCAAAATAGAAGTGGGAAGTGTAGTGGCCTCTCTTGTCTTTATCATGAATATTTATGTTGTAAAAATACATATACTCTAATAATGATTAGCTTGTAAAGTATCAAATTGTAATTTCTGTATAGCTTTAGTGCTGTTTTGACATCTCTTTTTTTACTCTTATATTCTACAAAGATGCAGAGGAATATAAAAATTAAACTAAGAATGTTATAGCTTGATTTTGCTACATTTTTGACTTTTGCAAACAGAGAAACTATTTCATACTCTTGTTAATCCAAATCACATGATCTAGTTCTTCTCCCTAGATATGTCTAAGAATTCATTGTTGTTTTTAAATTGCTCCAGGCAACATGGTTTTGACCACAGCGTTTATTCTTCAAAGGCAGTACTTTTGGACTGACGGCATTTGTTCAAGTCAGCATGAATAGTGTATTCTCGTTAAAGAAATAAAGGACCATATACCTAAAATTAAGGGTTATCAGAGTTGAATCTTAAACAATGTGATCATCATTTAACAGAAAAATGTCCACTGGCCATGCATTATTATTCTTACTATAGTCCCCACTGGATTACCTCTACCTTAGCAGGTAGAGCTAAGGTAGCTCTACCTTAGCAGTATAGTTCTTGTATTTATTGGAATTTACTACAGTTGCTCAAGTCCAGTACAGAAGAGATGTAAAAAACCTACCTTTATTATGCAGGTCCTTCAGCTGCTCTCATGGAAATAAGAGACAAGATAATATCTAACCAGCTGAAGCTGGGAGACCTGAGGATTTCAGAGTCCTAGACCTGTTCTTTTAGGGGCAGTGCAATCATGTCCAACAAGGGACACAGAAGAAACCTGATGTACAAAACAGTACTTCCATTTTGCTAGGGTTTACGGCTGCCCCCCCCCCAACCATCCAGAATGAAGTGGCACAATGNGGTTTACGGCTGCCCCCCCCCCCAACCATCCAGAATGAAGTGGCACAATGTTCAGTCAACATCTGCAATATAGCCTGGAGATGTACAGTTAGGTATCATCAACATATTGGTAGTACCAGATCCCAAACTGCTGAATCCCCAGTGGCTTCATGTAGATATTAAATAAGCTACAGCAAATGTTTAACACATGCATAATAGGATGATATAATTCTCTTCACAATTTTCTTTAAGCACCCTCAAGGTTACACAAAATCTACATGCAGTTTTTAAAGAGGAGACACTAGCAGAAAGAAAACAATTACATTAACACCATATGGTATTATGAATAAGAAGGGTGTGGGGGAGGCAATAGAGTTAAGGAGTAAAGGGAAAAAAGAAGAGTAGATTGATTTTAGTTTGATGTGAAAATGTCTGTTTGAAGAAATCCAGGAAAAGAAAAAGACAATTGTAGGGAAAGGGAAAATAGAATCATAACTATATTGTAGCAGCAAATCTTGCTTTCAAATCAGGACACAAGACCACGAAAGGTTGGGGAATACAGGTTTTATTTGTGCAAAGTGTTCAGAGCATTAACATGGCAAATTCTGAACTCCCAGTTCCTCTTGAGACAATATTTTTATACCTGTTATGACCTCAGCTCAGACCTGGGCGTTCCTTATACTACTCTTTACCAAATAAGGATAATGTATACATTTCTACTAAGGAAGTATAAAAAGTAAAAAATAATTATATTTTTGATTACTCAGTTATCTTACACCACCAGTTATTTTCCATGTCCACTCTTTTTACAATACCGTGGTTACTTCCAATTCCCGAGTTCAGCAACTTTGTGTGTTGTCATAATGTTATGTTAAGCAAGACTTCAGAGAAAGTGGGACTTTAAGCAAGACTTCGGGGAACTGGGGACTTTTGCTAAATATGACCTGCTGACTTGTGCTAAATATGAAAAGTACTTTTTATGTTTTATCTCAACCGCTTCAATATAGTTGCAGAGAAAATAATCTATTAAAAAAAAGCAATACGGAAATTTATAAAAGTAAATATGTGATCAAAGAACACTAGATAAGAAGATAGATAAATGGAGATAGTTAAATCAGAAATTAGCTTTGAAAGGAAAGGAGGAGAATTAAAGCCATTAAAAAGCCTTAAAAGATCATGACATATTTTGGATACTGAGAAATAACAAGAAATAATAGCAAAGTAAGTTTAATTTAAAACTATGAAGGATGGAACATAAGAAGGGGCACAATACTGCAGCCTGAAAAGGAAATTATAGTTTAAGAAGGAGCAGAACAATTACATGTCTTCAGATTTGGCTTAAGGTTGTTTGATATTCAAGTCAAACTGCTTCTTCAATTGGAAATAAAGAGTGAAAATTGAACAGTGAAGGGATCAAAAATAGAATGATTGGAACAGTTGAAAGCCAGTCAAATTTCTTTTTAATCTAATGGAAAAAAATCTCATATAAAAAAAGATACAAACCAGCAATTCTAATCCTAGATCTAATGGCTGGAGAAGACTTCTATCTGGACATCAGTGTCTTCTAGAATTCAGTGGGAAGGGTACTTCTATTTCATAAACTCTAAGTTATATTTTCAGAATACCAGAATAGTCCTTTAATACAATAAAGATAAGTGAATTGACTTATTTTTGGCATTTTCTGATTTGCTAAATTCAAGAAAAGAGGTTAGGAGAAGAAAATTATAGTACTATATGGCACAGATATAGCATCAGATTTTATGAAATGGTTCAGATAAGATATAGTTTTAAAGATTCCTAATTTCATGTTCAGAGTTTATGGATCCAATTTGAACAATGTTTGGTTGAGCTAACCACTTTGACATGTTCCAGCGCTCACATAAAATATATTTATCAGAGGAGATATGAATTACATTTTCTGTAAATATGGCAAGCACTTGGCTCAGAAGTTAGGAAATTTTGGGCAAAAACTAGTTAGAAATATTGCAAGTGCTTATACCAGGACCTTGTGAGGTTTCCTCAACTGCTTTATCTACAGTTGCATTTCTTTATTTTACTACTGAAAATTTATTATGTGGTATGTATTTCCTCCATGATAACTTTTAACATTAGTTTAAGGAGCAATAAAACATTTGCATATAAATGTAGATGTATGTGTGGGTGTGGGGGTGTACACACACACACACATATATACAGTATCTGAGTGTGTATGTGTCTGTAAAAGAGAGAGCAAAACATATGGTTGTTGATTAAAATTTATAAGAATGTTATGTAAGAATTTATATAGAACCGGACTTCCGGTTTTGAGGTTCTTCGGCGACAGACTGAAACCTTGTCCCTCTGAGGCTTCGATCCATGCTTGCCGCTGGAGTGCCCCGAGCCGGCTGGTTTTGGGCTAAGCCACCCCATAGAGGTGGTGAAGAGGGAGGAGACTGCCCGCAGGGTTAAGGAGAGCCGCATCTCTCCTCCCCAGCTGGCCATTACTCCCTTTCCCGAAGGCGGTTGCAGTGGCGGTCAGAAATGGCCGCCACAAAGACGGGTTTGCTTGCCAGTGCGTCAACGAAATGGCCCGCCACAAGAAGAAGAACTCGACGGGAAAGAATGTGCAGGAGAAGATAAAGAAGAAAGTTTTGGTTGACCGGGTCAAACAGCAAAAGCAACAAATAAGGTACCCTGGAATTAAAATTTAACAACATTGTTCCCGAAAGAAGTCTTGAAGCTGCGAAGGAGAGAGAGAAGGGAAAGGATTAGGTTTTTTCTTCCTTCCTTATACTAACACTAAGAGACTTAAGCAAGAAAGTTGAAAAAGAAATCCACTTTGACCATGAATAGGCATCTAAGCTGGAAATAAAAGTCAAAGGATAATAAGAATTTTTAAAAGTTTAAAAATCATTAACATTTAAAAGTTTTGTAAAACTGGAAAGGAGAAAAAAATATTACAAGGTAGGATTTGGAAAAATGGAGGAGACAACCTGGAATTAAGGAAATGGAACTGTAATTAAAGTGAAAACTTTGATAAATTCTTCAAAGATACATTTAATGAAACTTGATAACAAATAATAGAACCCCAAGGAAGATAAAGTGGAAAAAAGAAGTAAGTAGTGACAGCCTGGACTATTGATATTTGGGGATTTTGGTCTTTGTAACTAGTCTGACTAAAATTAACCTGGATGGTTGTTAAAAGTTTTAAAATGGTATCACTCTTGAAGAGCTGAAAATGAACTTAAAATGAAAGAAGATGAACAAGAAGGGAGAAGCTCTTTTGGCCTTCGTGTTTCAATTTTTAGAAATGAGATTGGAACTATTGAGAGCAACAAGAAATGCTTGTAGAACAAGAAGACAGGGACAAAAAAGAAGCCATCTTTAATTATCAAATTAATTTTAAGTGGGGGAAAAAAAAAAGGGGAAAGAGTGAAAGGTTTAAGACAAGAAAAACAACCAAAATAGGGACAATCTGAAAGATAAGTATAATATTAGAAAGCAACAGTAAGAGGGGATTACAGACGAGAGAGTTAGAAATAAGAGACGAGGGGTAAAAAGGGAGGGAGAAGAAGAGGGGAAGAAAGCAAGGAAAAGAAGTTGTAAAAGACAGAAACATGAAATGAGATATAAGAGAAAAAGATATAAGGATTGTAACCATAAGCTTATTTAGAGATAATGGGTGAAAATTTAATTATAAAAGGATTCTGTAATGGTACACAAGATAGCATTGTTATTTATATAATAGAAATAATTTTAGAAAATATGATAATGTCCAATGAACACAGACCCAGGCTCATAGCCAATCAGAATGGACCAGCCTCAGATTTGAAACAGGAACTTGAGACACACTTCCATACAGAAGCTGAGAATGGCAGATTGAGATTCTGCTGAAAAACGTTGCTACAACTTTAACAGAACTACAATGACGTGGATAATACCGAAGGAAGCTAAACAGCACACATGTAAGTACCCGCGGAAAGCTTGAAAAAACATATATATTATCCATGTCATGTAGTGTGTTTAAAGTTGTAGGCAACGTTTCAGCAGAATCTCATCTGCCTCATCAGGCTTCTGTATAGAGTTGTATGTAAAAAATATAATTATATATATATAATATATATATATATATTAATATAATATATATATATATATATATATATATATATATATATATATATATATATCTTTTAAGAATATAGTGTCTATTTGAAGAATGTACCAAGCAGAATCCAATTGGAATTATGTATTATATTGAATGCTATAATCTCCAAAGTTATATATGAAGTTTTTAATAAGAGTTTGAAGAAAATAAAATAAAGGATATAAAGGTGTCATACTCTAATTGGTAATTACAGGGAAAAATTTGTTTAATAAGCAAAGATAATAATCAAATTGTAACAGGACAAAGTGTTATTATAAGAATGTACCAAGCAGAATTTGATTGGAAGTTATGTATTTATGTATTATATTTGAATGTCATGAACCTTAAGGGTATACATCAAAATTTAAAATAAGAGTTGGATGGATAAAATTAAAAGAATATAAAAGTGTCATATTCCAATTAGCAACTTCAGAGAAAATTGTTAGTGGAATAAGATAATATGAAACTGAAATAGGTAAGACAAAAGTATAAATATAATGATTTGAATTGAGATAGATAACAAAACAAAATTGAAAAATAAAAAAAAATAAAAAGAAACGAAAAAAACAAAAGAAAAAAAAAGAAAAAATTATGTAGCAAATAAAAATGGTAATAAGATATGGAATCAGAATATAAAAATGAGCATGAAATTGAGTTTGTATCTGTATGAAGAAGTGATTAACCTGGGACCATGCTATTTAAAAAAAAGATGTTTTTATTTGTATTTTGTTTTTTTGTGAAAACCCAAATAAAATTGAGAAACTAAATGTTAACTGAATGTTAACTGAAGAAAGACTATTTTACCAAAATTATTTTCAAATAATTTCCATCATTTAAAATATAGAAATAAATCTATCTTATCATTAATGGGGAAGCAAGAGGTTTTTTACCACAGTGCTAAATATTGATGGTTAATTCCAAGCCATAATTTTGCAATTCTTGTTATTTAATCTGGATTTAGAGTGGATGGACCCTAAAACACATGATGCCTTTAACTCTGATCGGGGGTGGGAGGGAACCAAAAACACATAGCCCAGATTTATTTATCTCAAATATAGGAAAAAAAATACCACAGAACATTTTCAAAACATGAATTTTCTTTTTTTTAATCCACAAACATGCTTGTATCAATGTTACCTGTGGTGACCCTGAAACTCTTGGTTTTAATTGGGGACAGGTATATAGGGAAAAGTCTAAAATGAACACTTCAGACCAATTGTAGAAGAAAATAGGAAATCACAGCAGTTGACCCTTTGCAAATTACGTTGTGACGTAGGAGTGACAGATGAAATTTGGCTGCCACATTTCTGATTAGAGATGAAATAAGATTGTACACTGTCTTCAAAGGCATTTCATAGACGAGTGCACCGTGTACTGTATGAAGCATGACTAACAGAAGCAATGCTTGTCGTCTTCCGATAAGATTGTAACTTATGTATCAGCTGAAGCAGTTGAAAGTTATTTCAGACAAATGCTTTTTGAGAAAAGTGAGAATCGAGAATCCCAAGGGATATACTGAATACACTTCCCAATCCAGGAAAGGAAGTATTTAGACCTTTAATATCTTTGAATAATGATAACCTGCAACTGGTATTGATTTAACATTATGTTGTTGCCCTTCATCCATATTCCAATTGCCTCCAAACTAGCTATAGAGTGTATTTTCCAAGTTTCTGATTGAGTGTTGCAAATCACAATATTAACCAGATTTTAAAACTATCTTCAGTTGCTAGCCAACATGCTGAGTAGCTTTGTAATTTGCAGTGGCATTCCAATGTGATCTTAAGAATACTGTTAGTTCAATTAGACTAAGAAGAATAATGTGATATAAAAATTAGAGAAGTATGGTTCAGCAGACACTTCTCTATTTTTTTTTAATCCTGAACTATTGTTAATGTTTTTGCAACATGCTATTTCTATTGTATTAACCTAAGAAAAGAATTCCAAAATATCATCAGTCAAAAGAACAAAAATTGTATGGCATGGCATTTCAAAGGACAGCATGGGTGCTGAGTGGTTAATGAGATGTAATAGCTGCCTTTTGAAAAAGAGACAAGTTGTTTTAATCAAAAAGGTCATGGATATCAGATAAGATTATTGTTTTCAATGTTAGCTTGACTTAACCCCAATCTCTGGGAGTTAGTTTCCAGCATACATTGTTAACAGAAAATAATTTGTTTGAAGATGTAAGTTGATGTGTCTTTTCTGAATTTGTGATACCAATAAATTAAAAAAGTACATTGTACATGGGATTGCAGTTTAAATAATAGAAACAGCTATGTGTTGATTAATCCTCTAAATTCAAGCAAATGCTAAACCGAAAAGAATTCGCATAATTCTACAAATCAACAGTATATGGATAAAAGCTTCCTTTATCTTGGAATGTTACATACAAGCTACATACATTTCTGATTTGAACTAAATGAGAGGGGAAACATGTTGCAAAATTGTTCAGCAATTCATAAGATTCTCAAGAATAAAATATGTTTGACATTCCTGTGAATTCTGCCGGCAGTGACACTGGACAGCATGCAAGATTAAAAATAATAATGTAATAATCAAAAAACAATATTGAATCCTTAATATTGAAAAATAATCCTAGTTTATAAGAAAATGAACTGACAGAGCTCTCCTTATCTCTTTGTCCCATGGTTGCTAACTGGTGGGCTGTGGCCCACTGGTTGGCTATGAGAAAATTTTGGTGGACTGCAGAGAAATGTCACCCCTCCAAAGCACCCCCCAGAGCAATTAATCTAGGCTACACAGGAACACAAGGTTGCACTGCCCACATAGCTCGTGGGAACCTCCCTGCCCACTCACTCCTCACCGGGCAAACTTACCTGCTAAATTGCTATTTTTCCTTTTTTTTTTCCTGACCAGCAGCTGTTCTGTTGTGCCGAGAGATTTAGATTAGTTAGGAAGCAAGAAATGGTTGCATTTCTTTCTTTCTAGCTAGTCTTTAGATCTTCAGCTCTGCTTTTAAGCACAGCTGAACCTCCCTTAGGACTGAAGGTTCTATTATTCAGTGCAGACTCATGGCAAGCAAATTTTATGTGACAGACAGCTAGCTGATGGCAGATAGATAGATCACTGAANTGCCTGCTTTGCCTGATTTTGGGTAAAAGTTGCTCTTTTTTATAAAAAAATCAATATTTACATACATGGTGTGTTGTTGAGTTAATTTTGTGAGTTTGCTTGCAAGCCAATTTTATGTGACAGACTGAGCCAGCCAATGGCAGATACATAGATCTCTGAATGAATCTGTGATTCTGTGAGCAACTCAATGTGTCTGCCTGCTTTGCCTGATTTTGGGTAAAAGTTGCTCTTTTTTTAATAAAAAAAATCAATTTTTTATATAAATATTTATAATATTTATATACAAGCCATGCCCAGCCAGTCACATGACCATCAAGCTACACCCACAAATTAGGCCACACCCACAGAACTGATTAGTGGTCCCTGAGATTTAAAATTATTAGTTTGGTGGTCCCTGGGATCCAAAAGGTTGGTGACCCCTGTCGTAGTCCAAATGCTTAAGGGAACATCCAGGTGCTTAATGCCTTATCATAAACTAGAAGGTCCAGGACCATCCAGATCTCCAAGAGGATGAACACTCTTGGGATTGTTCTTTGTTTTTATCAAAACCTCCACCTTTCTATTGTGCCCTTGTATGTAGAATGGTTACTCTATTTTACTTTTTTTTCCTTTACCTAATAAATTATAATTCCCAATCTTGGTCTTTGGCAGAATGAGAGAGATGGCATGTAATAGAGGACAGAGAAAATTGACATCTTGCTTGATCGTTGTGACATGAATGTACTTTAGGATATTCTGGGAAACTGTCCCCCTATGTTTGAAAATAAGAACAGCAATGTAATTTATGTTTGACAGTATATGTTCCTTTGGTTCTGTAATGTGGATAATGCAGTTATTCTAACACATTCCCTGGAATATCCGTAAATTCATGTGGAATGGGAAGACTCATTTTCTTGCCTCATTCTTTTCCTTGTTTGTCATTTCCTCCTCTTTTTTAGGAGGATGTTGAATCTAAATTATTTTTGGTTTTAAGAACTCCAGTTCACAGAATAAAATCTAGAGCATAGGTAGCTGTATTCATGATAAATGCACATCTGATTACAAAATGTGTCATCTAATTAAAAAAGGGAATATTTGATTATTTGAAAAAAAATTATGACCCCTTTGTACCAGTTTCCTTTCTTACTGAAAATATGTGTGTAACGAATAGACAAATCTGTAAATATTATTCATGTTTATTAAATGCTATTCAGAATTTTTTGAATGTGTGGAACAATTATTCACATTTGGATAGATAGATGGCATTCCTTTCTTCAAAAATTGGAACCATTTTACAGAATGATCCAAGTTTTGAGAATTACTTTGCATTTCTATAGTATACAGGGTATTGTATATACTGTAGTATATAGAGGGTAACATGCTAACATAAATCCATTCTGCTACTCAAACATTACCTACACTCCATTTCAAATGTATATATGTACATCCATTAGTAAACATCAAAGTATTTCTTTTGAGAGGTAAACAATATTATTTAGATCCACCAAATGCATATAAATAAATGTGTTTATTTAATTTGTTTGATATAAATCAAACAAATTAAAGATAGGGGATTTTGAAAAGGGAACTTAGTTTAAACTAATTCATATCAATATCATTTCCAATCTCTATCTTTCTCTCATTGCAAACTATTCCTGCTTCCATTACATCCAAATACTGTTTCAATTTTTTAATCCTACCATTATTTGTTTTATAAATAACTCAAGGAATTAACATATCTAATTCCCCTTTCTCTGATTTCCCCACATCTACAGCCTGTGGGCTGAGAGAGGGTGACTGGCTCAAAATCACCCATTCAACTTTTAATGCCTAAGACTGAATTAGAATTCACTAGAGTGAATTCAATAGTCAATAGAGTGCCAAAGGGAAAGACATCAGCGATTATTTTAGAGAAGCAATTGTTGCTGCCCCTCAATCTGGGAAGAGTTCTAAGGCCATTTCCAAACAATTTAAAGTGGATTTATATTCAAGATAGTGTTCAATCTTCCCCAGAGTGTCTGTCCCTGCAAATTCACCCTAAGATCAGACCATGCAATGCTCAGAGAAACTGCAAAAAATCCAAGAGTTGCATCTCAAACTCTGTAGGCCCCAGTTAACATGTTAAATGTTAACATTCGTGACAGTACAATTGGAAAAAGACTGAACAAGCATGGTTGGTTTGGAGGAGTTGCCAGGAGAAAACCTCTTCTCTCTACAAAAAACATGGCATCATGGCTTAGATTTGTATCTGAACAAATCACAAGACTTCTGATCCTTTGGATAGACAAGATCAAAGTGGAGGTGTCATGTTTGGCAAAAAACAAACATAGCCTATCAATACAAACATACAACCATCAAGCACAGTGGTGCTGGGATATAAGCCATCTGTCTAACCGCTAAAACTTGGCTGACCTTGGGTCATGTAACAGGACAATGATCCCAAGCATATCAGCAAATCTACAACAGAATGGCTGAAAACACAAAGACTCAAAAAATGGGCCAAAGTCCAGACCTCAATTTGATTGAAACACTGTGGCAGGATCTCAAGAGACCTGTGCATAAACAAATGCCCACCTCAATAAACTGAAGCAATGCTGAAAGAATAGTGGATCAAAATTCCTCCACAATGATGTGAGAGACTGATAAAGTTATACAGAAAATGATTACTTCAAATTATTTCTGCTAAAGGTGGTTCTACAAGTTATTGAATTACAAGGTGTACTTTTTCATACATGCCTTCTTCATATTGATTTATTTTTGTAAAATAAAAATGTGTTCATCTGAGGTTGCATTTACCTACTTCTAAGAACTGCTCAGGACCAGATAATTTTTACTATGTCCTGATAAGTAAAACCATCAAACTCAAAGAGGGTGTGCCAAAACATGACTGCATATTCTTTTTTGAACTTTTATACCTCTCACTCCTCAAATTTTAGGGTCTTGTGAACTCTATTCAACTAAAATTTCCTCTTGACCCATTTACTCTTCCTTTATATAATTATTTTATAATTCAGTCTTCATTTATTATTTTCCTGTGACTAAAACACTTCACTCTTTTTGCCCTGTTGCCTACTTTTAAATTGAATGCACATTCCTTGAGCACTCATTTGTTTTTGACCCTATATCTTCCTGTTTTTCCATACCCACTTAAGTACTGAATACCAGATCCTTTCAGCTCTTTAAATTTCTTTTGACAAATTCACAGTTCCATATAACAAAGTGGACAGGAGAACACAGCTGTTTGTTTCTTTCAAAAACCATTAATTTCTTGCAATAGACCACATACAATATACAATCTTCCTGTTACCATTTGCATATATTAATGTTAATTTTCCATCTTTAATAAACATTCTACCAAGGAATAGAAATTTATTTCTCTCTACTTTGTGATTTATGTATAACTTACAATATTTCACTCCGTTTCTTTTTAGTTTGATACAACCTACTTGGTCTTCAGCAACCAATCTTCATTTCCATAGGCATGCAAAACATTTCATAATTCAGTTTTTTTTTATAATGTACTTTCTGAAAATCAATAATTGCACTTTCTGATATTCATACATTTCATAATTGCCTTGATTGTTTTCCCCCCACTGAACTTGGACATCTTCATTCTCATAATTATTCACTTCTAACCTTTTTTACTTCAGTGTGCTTGATGTTGTCAGCTTGAAGGCAGTCCAGATTTGTAGTGATTATCTTCATCCAGATTCTTGATGATATTTTCATAAGAGATCTGGATCCCTTGATTTTTCACTAGTTTTCCCCTGTTGTTGATGATTTTGTGATGACTGGCACATTTGTCCAGACAAAACTCAATGTCTCAGCTGCATATTTGGTCAGTGTTGAGCAGCAATTCTATTTCAGATCTTTTTCATAGCTACAAATCATCCATGTAAATGAGTTGGGGTAGCCTGGAAGATGTTTTTGATATTTGATAGGCTTGGCCTGAGTTATGCAGTATTTTTGACAGAGGAATTGGCACAATGGCAAACAGTAGTGGTGATTTTGAGTCTCCTTGAAAAATTTCTCCTTTGATATTATCCTCTCCCAATCTATTACCATTGACCAGCAACTGTGTCATCCTTACTACATCCAAGTTGGTCTTCCTACTTTTGTAATTTTCCAGAATCATCTTGACAATTAACAGCTGATCTTTTCTTTCTCTTGGGTGGTTTCCTTTTTGCTCATATGGAAAGAGCTTGTTTTCAACTACTTGTGGTTGCACTGCATCAGCCACAACCACTGACCTGCATTTATGACTGCTTCAGTGTGCCAGTCATGGGGCCACAATATATGATAGTTTGCCAGAAACCGGTGTTTACTTCCAGTTACTTAGCAGTGCCTTTCCAAGGTTCTGTATTCCTTTTTCTCACTTTCTTACCTGTCTCCAGGGAGTAAAGTTATGTTATAGATATCTGCGCGATATTATCCTATGGTGCTTTAGGACATGAGTATACTTACCCATTCTTCTGCCAGCTAACAGTCCATTTGCAATTAGTATCAAAATACTGCTTCCACAGAAGTAAAATGCTTCAGTTCCAATGAGGAAGAGTTCATAAATTCATAGAATTCATTAGCCTCTAAGGCATCTAAAATTAATTGGCCATCTCACTGGAAATGCGGATTATCTCTTCCTTTAAATAGCTGAAGCCTTCTTTAGAATGATCCAATTATCCAAGATATGCAGATAAGTCCTACACATGAAAGAAAGCATATGGCATCCCAGTGGGAATTCTTCATGGCCCTTTGTGTACAGCCTCATCATCTCTTCCAATATGACATGTGCCAATTTAAGGGAAATGCCATCTGTATATTACATAGCAGAACATAATTCTTTGATCTGGATGTATTCTTTTTATTATGTAAATGATGGCAGAGGTACAGTTCTATTTTTACTCTGGGTGAGTAGCATTTATTACCTCCTTACCAGTCCCATCTGCTTCTGCCTGTGGGGTGAAATTTCTGTGAAAGTACAAATGTGCAAAGAAAAGAGTAAGAGTGCCGTATTAGCATTTTTTTTTCTATTCCATATAATACAGTTGCCAAGATGGCTAGCTACAGCAGCTATGAATGGATTTAATATGAGTTTTGAATAATGGAGTGTGTTTTAAAATTGAAAACTGCTGAATACTTTGGGGAAACTGCAAATTTTTAGTGTTCCACTCAGTAGTGGGATTCAAATGTTTTTCCTACTGGTTCTGTGGGCGTGGTTCGGTGGGTGTGGCAGGGGAAAGATACTGAAAAATCTCCATTCCCACCCCACTCCAAGGGAAGGATACTGTAAAATCTCCATTTCCAATAGGGGTGAGGTCAGTCAGAGGTAGTATTTGCCGGTTCTCCGAACTGCTCAAAATTTCCACTACCGGTTCTCCAAAACTGGTCAGAACCTGCTGAATACCACCTCTGTTTCCACTATTGGATTCTTTACAGCATGGATTAATTCCTTGAGGATTTTGTGTTGTTTTAAAGAAATAGAGAAGGCTATCTTAAAGGTAACTCCAGTGACCTTTTCATGCAGAAAAAGAAGCTTTTTTCCTTTTATAAGTTCTTAAAACCTAAAAAGATTGAAAGAATTAAGGGGTGGTGGTAAAAATAATGATTTTTTTTCCTTTGTTCTTTGAGGGCAAAATTGAGGGAAAGTTTAAAACCAGCCTATCCGACATTCTCAGTGATGCGTATGTGTTGTGTATTTGCAGTTTCTGTATATACATCCATACTCACCAATCCAACTTTGGGATAACATGCAAAATGTCAAAAAGAACTAAGAAAGTGTAAGCCAAATATATTAAATGCATGTAGGTAAAAGAAACATACACCAATATAGTTTATTGTACAAACCAAATCATCCTTGCTTCCACAGTGTGCTTCATCCAAGTTATTTAAATAGAAAATGAGGCAACTCCACTGAACTATGAGTTTATCAATCAATCTCCTTCATTCTTTGTTGCTATGTTTATTTTGTGTTTTGATTCCCATTTATTTTCTCTGTAGAATAAATTAATGTATTTCTTTCACACCATTCACTTTTCTGTTCCACTGCATTCATTCAGTCTTCATTCATTCTTTCATTCCTGACCCCTTTTTTTGTTCTATTACAAACATTTTGTAGCTGCCATTACCAATACATTCAATTTATTTTAATATTTCTTCTAACCTAATGCATCAACTTTCACTTTCCTGGCCAAAGCATGTTTTTTTTAAATATATAACCAGTTTTATCTCTTTTGGCATGCATTGATTCCTCTTAATAAACTACATACTACCTACTCCCCTTTTTGCCAGTATTTGCACAATTTAAAATTTTCTATCCAGCTGTCCATCATGAGTGAAGGAACATTATAGAACATGAGTTTTTGTAATTTCCCCCTGATTTATCAATAAGTTACAGTAGTTCCATTCATTTTTGCCATTAAATACACTTATTTTGGTTTTAAAGTAATAATTTTCAGACCCATAATTGTTATTTCATACAATTGATTCTAACATTTGCTGCAAATCATTCAACTTTCTCCTTAAAAATGTCTTCATAAAATAGCAATGTACATTAATGACCTCAATAATATAATCCATAATCATAAAAATTCCTTACACATTTATTTATAGTCACATTATTCAGAGATACTTTAAACCAGGGGTCCCCAACCACCGGTCCCCGGACCGGTACCGGTCCCCGGATCATTTTGTACTGGGCCGCAAAGCTTGGGCGCCGCCATCTTGTTTTGACGGCACTTCCGGGTTTTCAGTTGCTTCCGGGTTTTTGGTTGGAAAGTGCTTCTGGGTTTTTGGTTGGAAAGTGGCATTTGGGTTCTGAAGGAATCCTCGCGCCTTAGTTTTGTCAAAGGTGGGGGCGGCTTCGAATGAAGATCCGTCCCGATGGCAGTGGAGTCTCGTGTTACTCAGGTACCGGTCCGTGGAAGAATGAATAACCATGAAACCGGTCCCTGGTACAAAAAAGGTTGGGGACCAGTGCTTTAAACAACCAAAAAGATAACAGAAATCTTGTTACCAGTGCTGAGCCATTTTAATATAATTAATTCTCATGCATGCTTGTTATCTATTTCAACTATATATAATAAATTACAATTAATATTTAATAATATATGTAAGACCTGTCTCATAACAATGATTCTGGGTGATGAACAAATGTTAAAACCAACTGCTGCAAATAATAACCATGACTTCTGAAGTGTACAATACATACCACTCATTGCTCATCGAATGGCTCACAAACAAGTGGGTCTTTAGAATTATACAAAAGGCTAGCAAGATCAGGGGACCAGATCTCTGTTCAATGATGTTCTGTAAGCCCAGGTATTGCTACTGAGAAGGCATGGCTCCTGAATCCAACAAGGCATTATTGTTTAACGGAGGGAATGTGGAATATGTCCTCTCTTCTGGTTTTGGTGGGATAAACAGAAGTGATGGGAAAAAGGTCCCACAAGTATCCTGGCCCTATGATGTGTACGGTTTTATAAGGAATAATTAGCACCTTGAATTATCCCTGGAAGACTATTAGGAGCTAGGGATATTTTAGGAGTAATAGTGTTGCATGAAAGTAGTGAGAAGTTCCAAAAACTGCCTGTACCAGTTGTAGCTTCCACATGCTCTTCAAAGGCATACCCAAAGTGGCTTATAATAATCCAAGTATTAAGTTACTAATGTATGAGCAAGGAATCCAAAAGTGGGCCAATTGGTAGGACAAAGCAAACCTGTGCAAAGACGTGCCTTAGCAATTTCTGTCACCTGGTCTTTGAGCAAGAGCATATATGAGTCCAGGAGGACCTCCAAATTGTGTATCATCTCTTGCAGGAAAAGTGCGCTCCAGGCAGAGTTGAAAGTGAAAAATGTTCTGAACAGGGAGTGGGGCTTAAATCTCACAGGCATTCAATTTTGCCAGAATTGAGCAAAATGGACTCCCAGAGGTCTAGGCACTGGGAAAGAAGAGAAATCTTATTTTAACAAAAGCTTTTGTTGACAGAGGCCTTATTAGTTAGTCCAGATTGTATCTGCTAGGTCAACCTGTATCTTTACTATATATTTCTTTTCAAAAGGATAACTATTTAGTCTTCTATATTTTTTTAATTATTTGTCTGGCATATTCTCCATGCGTGCATTGATTTGTGACTGTAAACTGGTCTTAAGTATCAGGAATCTATTCATAGAAGTAATTATAGTTTCAGAAGAACTGAAAGTGTCTGATTTTAGTGTTTATGAGCTTGTTTTGCTTTGAGGTTGGACCCAAAGGAGGTAGTGGCACAAGGCTTTGGGCTGTCAGGAAATTAACAGAGATTTTGAGGTCACAATCCCTTCATTTTATGAGTTCTTTTCCCTTTTTCAGAGCATCATCAAAGATTGGAATATCTCTGTTTCATAATTAACCATGCAAGATGAATTCTATAGCTGTCAGCGGGTATAGAGAAAGAAACCAGTTCTCACTTCATAGCTTCTGACAGTAGGAAGCAATAGCATGATTTATTATGTCTAAAAGCATGCTTAGGTTAACTGTTTCTCTTTCTGTAAAGTAAGTCATCTTATAAAGTAAGAGTACCTTTTTAACTCATATGTATATGTATCTAGTTTTAAAACCCTTCTCCCTCTTTAGTGTTAACCATGGTATTAATCCTTCAGTTGGCAGGACACTGCTGGCTTGGAACTTTGCCACCAGACTCATCTGTGCCAAATAGTTCTGGCTTTCACTTTGATGATCATGATAGCCATCTTCTTTCTTCAGAAAGAAACTTCAGTAAATTTTTCTCACATTCTTGTAGCAGCTAAAACCACCTATGTTCATCATGGCTTATGGAAATTTTTCTTCCTTTCTTCCCAGATTCTTAATCTCAACTCTCACTATTCTGGCCAACACATCAAACCCTTTTCACTTTCTCTCACTAATGGGGAAGTTTTTGAAAAAGCATAATTGCTCCATCTCTTTAGTTTTCCAGTGCTTATTTATCAGAGTACAAAATCAGTGTGCATGTCCTGAAGTTCACATATTAGAATGACAGACAGTGTTTCTGTTTTCTCATTCTGTCATAAGTTCAATTATTATATTATATATTATTATTATTATTATTATTATTATTATTATTATTATTATTATTATTATTATTTCCATAAACTTGTACATCTTTTTGGTAGCCTCGTTTTCTGGTCTGCCTTTGTAGTAGCATTTCATTACAGTGCAGTTCTCTGACATGGTGTATTTCTGCCACTTCTGAGATTGTTCAGCTTCCAGTAACCCTGCAGGCCCATACCCTGGTTGCTCAGCTATGGTACCCGTGGCCTGTAGCCCACTTGTCGATGGATGCCCAGGTTCCTCAACACCCAACACAAAGTCCTTGTTTAACCCGAGTGATGACCGAACCGGTACAGGCTTTGTTCAGTTGTGTTTCACCATGATTCATTGCATAGATTGTTGTGTGCACTCAGTTCTGCGCTCCTTGGCCTAGATCTCTCTGACATGGTTTGGATCTGCACTACTGCCAGCACAAACTCGCAGCTCTTATTGGAACAGTTAAGCCCCCCACCACGTCAAGGCAGCACCCCATGGGGGGAGACATAGGCAAGCACTTAAAAACAGTTGGTGCTGGCAAGATCACCATTGGTCAGCTGCAGAAGGCCACCTTACTGTGATTTCTCGCATAATCTGCCAATGCATCACGCAGTCCTAAACACTTGGGAAGTGTTCGACTAGTGATTTGTGATACAAAACCCAGCATGGTTATTTTGTTTGCTGTGTATACTGTTATTTTTGTGTACAACAATAACAATAACAACAACAACAATAATAGTAATAATAGTAATAGTAATAATAATAATCTGAAGTGTTGTTAGATGGACATTCATGGGCTTTAAAAATACTTTAAAAATAACTCTTGATAGACATATATAATACTTAAAAGTATGAGTTAATTGCATACAGGAGAGTTAGACTGAATTGCATGTCTAGGGGTGACATGATAGGAGTGTTCCAATATCTCAGGGGTTCTCACAAAGAAGAGGGGTCAACCTACTCTCCAGAGCACCTGAGGGTAGGACAAGAAGCAATGGATGGAAACTAATAAAGGAGAGAAACAACCTAGAACTAAGGAGAAATTTCCTGACAGTTGGAACAACTAATAAGTTGGAACAACTAATAAGTGCCTCCAGAAGTTGTGAATGCTCTAACACTGGAAGTTTTTAAGAAGAGATTGGACAACCATTTGTCTGAAATGTTATAGGTTTCCTATTTGAGCAGGGGTTGGACTAGAAGATCTCCAAGGTTCTTTTTAACTCTGTTATTTTGTTATTCTGTTCTATTTTCTGCATTTACTTCTTTGATTATAATCATTAGCTGGACTGGCAAGGGATGATAGTGCTATTGTTTTCCCTCATAATAGGATAGAAGGCTGATTTAAGGCATGGAATTAATCCCAATTTTAGTTACAATATCTAACAATGAATGATTGCATTTTGAGATCTTATTAAGATAAATTAGTATTTCTGAATGAAGAGATTGGCTAAAGCAATCTAAATTAAATAATAATTTAATTAATTATTAAAACAAAGTTGTTCTTTTTAAGAGCAGAAGAAAACAGAAAATTAATATTTAATATTTCAAAAATGGTTATTAAAACTGCAAGGTATGATATATTTTGTATATATGTAGAAAAGTTAAACTGCCTTAGAATATATTCCTTAGCATATGGGATGTATAGGACACAGGATATAGTATAAACATGTGTATGTGTATGGTTACTCTATTTCCTATTCTTGATTTTAATTTAGATTAAAATGTGAGCAACTGTGATAATTTACAGCAAAAGAACAAGAGCGAACATAATTTTTTGAATAAGTGTCTCCTTTAACCTGAACTATGAACTCTAGAATATTTATACTATCTACATTTATAGTTTACATATTGAACAATTATATACATTTCTGCTGTAGCTGGATATTTAGTAAATGGGCATTTGAAGCCTTAGATGACAGCTTCAAAGTGAGTTGAAGTAATCAGATGGATACAGTTCTGTTTGAAACCCCAGGGGTTGCTGAAAATAAAGGATTATCCTTGTCACCTACAGTATTTTATTCCAGTAATCTCTTACAAGAAGAAAAGGTTAAAAAAACAACAACCACCTTTTGTATTAATTCATATTTTCAACTTTTATACAGCATTACTTTTTCTACAAATGTCAGTCTTACAATTAATTTACTGCTGGCCTTTGGTTTATTAATTACATTATTAATACAACAGAGACCTCCCACTAAAGAACAGAAAACCATGTTTTGCCAATTTCCCCTTCCCATTGTAGCCAGTATAAGGTCTCCAAACCTTTTTTGCAGGATGCCCTTACCATCTTAGGGCAATTTTCCAGGAGACACAGAAGAAGTGGGGAAATGTAATAATAATGCCTCCTTTTTCTCTTGCAAGTCTTTGCTCAGTCCACTGCTTGAAACTCGTAGATGCAAGGACAGTATGGGCTGAAGCATTAGTATTTCCTCCTTGAAGTATTTCCTCCTTTTACTTCTGTCTTTATGCTTTTGTAATTGAAGCCACAGAGGTACTCTGAAATCTTTCAGCACTTCTTTGTTCATCAATATCTTATAATAGTTAACAATAATCTCTCTTTGCCACACATTTGGGAATGCTTTTGCCAGATAGGCTGCCTTGTAAGCAGTAGAGTCAGAAGAAATCTTCATCAATTTTATTAGTAGAGAAACATTCTTTTTTTTTAAGCTTTGTGAAACTACCCAGGAAACTTCTTAGGGATTGCCCTTTAAAGGCCTTTTAGTCTGGCTTTGTCCTCCAGCAAGGTGTTCATTCCAGCAAAATATCTTAAAATTGCAACAACTTTTTATGGCCTTGTTTAATCTGTAGGCACATATTCTTTTTATGAAACAACTTTTTATGGCCTTGTTTAATCCGTAGGCACATATTCTTTCTGCCAAGTACAGTTTTGTAGTTTGTAAAATCAGCCTTATCTAAGTTTTTTTTTTCTCTTGTACCAGGCTGAGAATTCTTTTTTAGTCTCATGGTTAATGCCCTAGACAAATGGAGAAATCTGTGTTTAGTCCTGCCTTAGTGGTGAATCCAAATGGGTGATTCTGGACCAGTTGTTTTCTCTTAACTTTACGAAGAAGGCAAGGAGAATCTACATCTTAAAATGCTGCCAAGAAAGTATATCTCTGTTTAATTGCCAGGAGTCAGGTTTAACCTGGAGGCACATACATACACCCACACATGAACACAAATGAATAAATGTCTATGGAGATTCTCAGTCATCCAGGTCATGGTTGTCCCAAAAGTGCTTTTTTCAAGAGGCAACTGGCTTTTCTTTCAAGATGTTTTACTTCTCATCCAAGAAGCTTCTTCAACTCTGACTGGATAGTGAGGAATGGAAGGATTTTATGCAAGGAGTCCAGAAAATCCAGGTGCCTCTTGAAAAAGCACCTTTGGGACAAATGAATAAGTTATTTTAAAAAACCATATGTTACAAAACCAAGATAATATTGGTTGATATATGGCTGATAATTGACTCACAGTTTTACAAGTTTCTGTGCCTGATGAGTATGGTGATGAGGGCTCCAAGTGTGATAATGGTTTGTGGCAATTTTAGTCAAACATGGAAGCTTCATTATCTGGAGTGATTTGATAATTCATAGCTTCATTATGACCACATAAAATGTTTATGATCTCAGGTCCAAAATAAAATAGCAGGCCATGCTATGAAGCAGGTATAGATTTGGAGAGCCAGCAATAGTTGCAATGTCATGAACAGATTAATATTGAAACCTAGACTGTTTTGCTTTCTCTGAATTGGACTTAATTCAGTAGTCTGCTTGCTGAGACAGATAAATCCATTTTCTAAAGGCCTGGGTAGATTATTTTTCATCTGTTGCTCAGGATTTAAACTGGCACAGGGATATGATTCTGATTTTAAGCAATGCAACTCACAAGTGTTCTGAGCGGAATTACCTGATACTCTGAGGAGTTAAAATCACTGAAGTGATTGATGGATAATTATAGCATAAATTATGGAAACTTCAACTGCATGATCTAATCATGCTAACTAACCCTAACTAGGACCACCAATGAAACTATGTGCTTATGCATGTACACAGCTAGGGACAACTTAGAAATTGCTATTCAACTCTTTCAAAGGATATGGATGCTTTAATGTTTGTGAATAGATGCTTTGTTTGTATTTATGTGCCTTACAACACATTTTGGAACATTGCAAAACTTTAATAACAAGCAAATTTGTATATTTTTCCTCTCACATCTGGATTTTAGCTAGTAAAACTTTCTAGTTGAGATAATCTCCATATAAATCTAGTGGATGCAATGTTTCAATTGTCAATGGCCTGTTATAATCAAATTAGCACTGCATTCAAGTTTTCTTCGTTGTATGCTACCCTGCTTGTGCTAAATGCTTTTGCTTGGGATTTTCAATCAAAATGAGTAAAGAGTAGTCAGTAAGAACCAGAGGGCAAAAGACAAGAGATCACAAGGAAGATAAGTGACCAATGCAGGAAACAAGAACCAAAAACATACAACTAATTTGCATACACAGACTGTGGGCATAAGACCAAATGAGTACTGGGATCAGATATGCATGACTGCTGAACTCCAAGTTCCCCAAGACTTTTTTTATAATCGGCCTTTCTCCTTAAATATTTTCTTCTTCTCTCCTAGATTGGATCCTGAGGTTCTGAATACACATGGCTTCATATGTATGCATATGGCTTCATTTTCTCAATTTGGAGACATTCCAGAGTCTTCAAGATATTATGTTACAGTTGGAAGCTTCCCCTTCAGTTCGATGAAATAGTGCAATTTCCGCTGCCAGTCCTCAGAGGAGAAATCAAATTGATCTTTGACAGAGATGGATGTAGCTTATGCATTGTCTTGATTAGTTTGAATTGGTATTTTTCAGCTTGTTTAAACAGAAGTAGAATCAACCCATTATCTAGTTGTTTGCTGGTCATAATTATGCAAAGTATCTAGGTGGATTAAGAATCTAGCTTTTTATTTCAGAGAAGGTATGGTCAATGTTGTTTTGGGAAAATCAATAATATGATTCTTAACAACAAAAACAACTTTAACTAGCAACTAACACAATTACTGTTCATTCAGAAGAGCAATTATGTTGACCTAAAGTAGAGAGCTCTAAGCTTTGGACAGAAAAACATGCAATGTTTCTATGAATGCATTTGTTTGCAAGATACCTGAGCTGCTTTTATTTTATTTTATTTTTTCCCAAAGTTTTTTTTAATATATTTTCCACATCTCTTCATGCGAGCAATGTGATCCCAGATTATAATATTTATACATAGTCATAGTAACACTTTCAACTTTCTTAATTAATATCACTTCAAATTATTATCCATTCAACTAATCTTCAGATAAATTTCCCTTTCATATTTCAATTCATTAATTCAATATCAAAATTATTTTATCCTCACATATATTTTCAATTCTTTATCCCCTATTATTTCCATTTTCAGCTTACCACCTATTTTATGTTACCTTATGTATTCTTATCATCTATAACTTTCTCAAGATCAATATATAATTAGACAGTCAGTGAAAGAAAAAATAATTAGACAGTCAGTGAAAGAGTAAAAGTAAAATAAGATTAATACATTTAGGATACCTGAGGTGCTTTTAGTGGTAGGGATTAGGAGCTAGCTGTTCTATGTCTTTCTTTCATAGAAGTAAGTTCCACTCAGTATTGATGGTTGGGGAGAGATTGGTACTTTTGGTACCTTTGTGTGTGTGCCTATCTTCTATTCACTCTTCCAACCTTTCCTTTATCTAAATTTATATATTTATGTTAAATATATAAAAATTCCTTTCTCAGTCTTAGGGATGGTCTGTGTTTCTTCCTCAATCTCGTGTCCCCTGTCAGAGGCCTGCAAGTTTGAGGATTCTTCCCAGAATCTTAGCTGTTCCTAGCACTGCACTCTTCTGGTCAGAAAAGTTCTGATGTTGTTTCTGGGATCTGTTGGAGCCACTCTCCCAGTTTAGAATTAACATCCCTGAGTGTTCCTACCACTTTTGGGGACACTTTGGCCTTTAGTTTCCAATCTGCCCATTTCATTGTGATTCTGGGCAGCTTGCAACAATACAAAAGTGTAACATAAAACAATAAGAACATTTAAAACATTCAATTTAAGAATTAAAATATTAAAATAAACCAAGAACTAGATAAAAATGGATCAATGCATAAACAGGATGTGGGTGGGATCTTCTCCTAATGAAATTGCTGGATGCCTTAATCTGTTGATTTATAGTTTAGGATCATCAGTACGCTCATGATACCAGTTACATCTCTTGATCTCAAGCTAGTCAAGTGGCTCTGTTGAGATTCTGTCCCATTGCCTGAAAGCCCTATGAGGAACTGACCAACTCAATCCGAATAAGACTGAGTGGTGGTGGATTTTGGGGACACCCAGATCTTGGGATATCCAATTTCTGACCTTGGAAGGAGTTAAAATCCCTGTTCAAGAGTGATGTGCAATAAGGGGATCTTCCGGGAGGCACAGTTCCTGCTCATTGGTGCACCAGTTGCATCCTTTCCTTCAATACAAGGCTTTTGTGACAGTCATTGTGCCTTGATCATCTCCTAGCTTGATTATAGTAAAATGCCCTGGGCTATCCTTGAATATCATCCAGAAGCTTCAGTTGATCCATAATGCAGCTGTGCAGGCAGTGGTGGGTGTTCCTCAGCATGCTGTGTAACAACTCTGTTTTAGGAATTGCTCTATCAAAATGGAACTTCAGCATTATACAATGTCAAGAATCATTGCAAGCTAGCCAGTATCTCAATGAACAACTGGAAAAATTCCNATGTTTGCTCACATAAAGAGAAAATAGTTATGTTCCTTTCAACAAGTATAAACCTACATCTTGTATGTTCTGTTTCCATGTAGCTATTGTGGCTCTTGAAGAATCCTGATGAGAAGCTTTTCTTGCTTTGACTTCTAGTCACCGCTGGGATCATTTAGTTTTCTGTTCCCTGCGGGACACCAGTGTCACCAAGCACAGCCTTGGGAAAGTGACTCAGCAGCTATTCCAGCTAAAGTATAAAACCTGATAACCCTTCCTTGCTTCTACCCACATGGTGTTCTATTGATATCATTAGTAAGCTGCAAAGAACCTCAGTATACTTATATCCTGGAGAGAATAAAATGACTGAAGAAATATGGACGTTCCCAAATACTTTAAAATGGTTTCTATTTTGGAACTGCTATAGGATTCTTAGGTTTCCCAGTTGAATTAGAACATTAATGTTTTTCAAATTTAGGGTGATTGTTAAAATTGAAACATTTACTCCAACATGTGTTGGAGTATAGGTACAGTGGAAAGAGTGGAAGAGTGGAAATGTGTGAAGCATATTTCTGCATTTTCTGTTTCAAGTGATATTCTTACAAATATAATGGACTTACAAATTTGGTGGACTTTTACAATCTTGGCCACCACTTTTTTGAAAATACCAAGAGATTTAAAAGGAGTTGAAGGAAACCAGCTATCATAATGTGCTTTGCTGTTTGCATTTGGTTTATAGCTGACACAATGTCTAATTGATGATAATATTTATTTGACTACATTTTGGGTTCAGTGTGCCCATACCAAGAAATGAAAATGAGGATCCCTTCAATCAATGAGCATTAGTGTTTATTATAGCACTGAACATATTGACAGCATCTCCGAGCCAATCTACCAATTATAATGTTTCTAACTGGTGGCCAATATTACTATTTGAACTGTTTCTTTTATTTAATTCCTCCAAGAATAAAAATATTTTCAGTCACATCAGACATAAACAATAAAGATAAAGGGAGGGGAGAGGTAGACTTTAGGTTTCTCACTCCATTGAATAATTTGATCCGCAGACTTAGATGTAAGTAATGATTGAAAGCAGTATAAATCCTTGAATGATGTCAACAGCTGGTTTGTGTTTTTAATTAGATATGAAAAATATATCTAAAATATAGCATAGAAACTTTTTTTAAAGCAAAGCAAAAGAACTTTATTGATTTGAAAAAGATAAAGGCAGGCTCACAATGACAGATCATGAAATTACTTCCACCAGTTGGATATATTGGGGACAAGGTTTAGAATAGTGCTTTGTAGTTAAACAAATTCAGTTTATTTTGCATGAAACAGAATATATTATTATGTGACTTAATGCAACAAACTGGGTGGCTTTCTGTGTAGGAATAAAGGATATGGGATGAATCAGATCCTTTTGTAGACTGGGATGTTGAGATGTATCATTTTTATCTAAAACTTCTACTCCTCTCTGATATTTTTAATTTCCAAAACATTTTGTATGGAATCTTTTACTCGGTATATATAATAGATGTTCAACTGATAAATTCAGTCAGTAAATTATAGTTGTCAAATATGGCAGTATACAGGAGTTAGCTATATTTGTACAGATTTAGTTGTATTCTACAGTCACTTTGATACATATTTTGTTTTGCTTCTGTTGCTTTGCATATACACTGAGAGCTTCTGCATGGGAGACAAATTCCTTGTGTGCCCAATCACACTTTGCCAATAAAGAATCTTTCCTTCCCTTCCTTTCCCTTCCAATTCCATTCCATTCCAGACTTTCTTTCCTTGCATCTTAAGCCTATTCTCCCCCCACCCAATTTTGTACAGTAATTTCTGCAATTAAAGCTTTTCTTCCTCTGTCTATGTTTCTGTCTGAAGGTACTTCTCTGCTTCATTTATGCTTTTCCTGTATAAATTGTGCAAATTGTCTCTCATTCATCATCAGGAGGCTATCTGCTTCCTTGAGTAAATCAGAATTGTAAGATCATATTTGTCTTCATTGCCCATGGAAACATTTTAAAAATAGTTTCCCCATGCCCATTGTTTTATATAAATTATTGCTGTTTGACTTTAATTCACAGATTATGAAATATTAAATCCTGCTCTGTTATGTTGGTGCAGATTAGAGCACTGGCCACCTATATTGTAGCCTGTAAGATTAAATCTGAAGTATGCAAGTTATCTAATTATCTAAGTCATCTCATACCTAATTTAATTAGGTACTTTGTGTTTTTAATATGTCCCAGGAGTATGATGTCTCATAAAATTAAGTTGATTTCTGTTATAGCAAACTGTTTCATTTTTAATTGACTAGAACTTACATTAAACAAACATACAGATAATATGTTGAATGATAACATGGCATTATTGTTTGAGGTATTAAGGGAAAGAACTGGCTCTTTGTAGAGGTGATTATTTTATCCTTTGTTGTTATAGTCCTTTGACTGAAAGGCATTTGAAGTTATTTAGCTAATTTAACAAAAGTGACATTGCATCACATTTGGCACATTAAGGCAGAGGACAGAGAGCTCTTTGGTAGTAGTTTAGTCATTAATGACAAATGCCATTTCTCCCCAAAAGGAACAGATCTCTGAATTATTAAACATCTGGATCAGCAAATCAGCTGGGAATTTTCTTGGGTCATGGAAGTTGACAGGTTGTCAGGGAGACAGGAACTATGCAATTCCATGCTTATGTTGATTGTAAAAAGACTTAATTTTTCTTTTTTCTTTCTTTCTTTTTTATTGCCAGCAAGGTGAGCTTGATTAATGGAATGAAAATAAATTTAATTTAGTTTTGATTTTCTGTAGACACTTGCTATGCAATAATAATTTATAATAACTTGTTTGAATTTATTTTAGTATTTTAAGTTACCACATATAAATTTTAATTTGGGGTAAAAAAGCCAGCCATTTCACTTTCATATTTTCAAATACAGTTTTTTTAGGCTTATTTCTGCCTTAATCTAATATATTTTTATTGGAAAACTATATTACTAGATTGGAAGAAATATGAAACTAGTTCCAGATCAGGTGTGGTTTTTGAAATACAGGTAGCCCTCAACTTATGACTGGTTATTTCACAATATTTGAAATTACAATGGACTTCAAAAAAGCTACTTATTAACCATTCTTGAAGTTATGACTCCTGTCCTCCCATGGTCATGAAATCAGATTTCAGGGACTTGGCAACCAGGTTTATTTACAACCAGTAACAATGTTCTGTGATCACATGACTCTGATTTGTGACTTTTTGGGTGGTATTTTTGCTCATTAGATTGGCTGGATGAATATGTGTTTCACTTAACAACTATGTGTCGAGCCCTGATCCTACAACCACAATTTCTAATGGCTGTAATTTTGATCACAAGTGAAGGACTACCTTCACTTGTAAAATATGTTCGTCTTCAGATGGAAAATCAAATTTCACTTCTTTTCTAATTTTAATGATATTGGTTTCTCATATTTGTAATGAATAAAAGGTGTTCTGTAAGTATTTCAACATGTAAAATCCAAAACATTCTCAGATATTTTGTAGTATCCATATACCATTAATATTAAAAACATAATATCCTTCAAAGAAGAAATAGAATTCCAGATTAATTAAAAAATAACTACCTGGCATGAAAAATTCAACCTTGCCTTTCCCCTTCTTTCAAAACCCTGTTCAAAACCTGTCTCTTCTTGAAGATATTGAATCTTTGCTTTTAAATACAGTAAACTCATAGAAAGCCATAGATTGTAAATGGCCTCTTTGACCCTTCTTTCAAACCAGTGAGGAGAATTTCCCACCAACACAATATACATGTATACTTTAAACCAAGAATACACAAAAGCAGAGCTTGTCCATCCAAAGAACAAAACACTCAGACACAAACTGAGCAATGTGGTATGTGCAGTGTAATACAGTGAGACATGAAGATCTGTACCTTGGAGAAACAAAACAACCACTTCATAAACACATGGTACAGCATAAGAGATCAAGGTTCAGCAGTCCATCTACATTTGAAAGACAGGCCACATTTTTAAAGACACCAAAGTCCACTTTCTGGACAGAGAAGAGCTCTGGTTGGAAAGAGGGGTCAAAAAGGCCAACAAAAGTTCACCAAAGTTCATAATATCATAAGCAACTCAAATACAACAAAAATCTCTCCTGAAGATATAATTGAAATAACCAGAGATGGCCCTGAGCTCAAATACAATGATGGCTCGGTGGCCCCAAAATTTTGTAGAGTTGTATTCAAATGCATGTTCATTCATACAACAAATGCCATTGCAAAAGCCAATCCCAACAACAAAAAACTTCGCTCAAGACCAGACTTATTCATACTGCAAAGAATCTGCTCCTGTGAACTCTGCAATGAACTCAAACAACGTCTAAACAATGGAGAGAAGAATCTGTACATTGACGATCGCGCTGATTGTATCAAAAGTAAGTCACATAACCCACAACTCCACATCCAATCCCACCACATCCAATCCAGCATCACTCAAAACTAGGCATGCACACCCCAACTACCTCAATTCCAACTACAACTGGCCTTAAATGCAAACTACTCAATGCAAGAAGCCTTGTAAATAAAATACCTG